>OY288253.1:39346065-39363565 GCA_958450325.1 Agrostemma githago | reverse complement strand
AAACCGACACCAAAAATAAATCCCGTCTTCTGGCGACCGGGTCAAAACCCGGTCAAAGACGAACCCGTCACGAAAACAGTCCAAATGCATCTTCTAGAAGCTGGCGCCCAAATCCATTTCAAAAAAGATTAACCAAATCAACCAAGTCAACCTTTCCTAAATTGTCTCGATTTACCTAACCCACTCGATCGAGTGGATTGACCCACTCGGTCGAGTGGAGCGTCAAAAATCGGATCAGGCCCATTTTCTAGGGCACTCGACCGAGTGCACTAGGGCCACTCGATCGAGTGACCCTAGGTCGTGGGGTAAACTCTATAAATACCCCATGACCCTCACTCATTTCACAACTTTTACCAACTTTTTACCAATCTATTTCTACCTACATTCACCTCACATTTCAGCCATACATTCTACCCTACAACCCCAAGCAAACACACACAAAAACCGAGTCCCTTGTCCCTCGATAAACCGAAAATTCATCCACACACACACATACACCATAACTTGCATACATCCTCGATACTCCAAAGTCCCGTCACTATTCGCGAGTTCATTTCCGAGGTTCTTACTAAGCATGTATGTTGAGGGTGTCCTAAACCCCATTTCGATCTTTATTGCTTTTATTTACATTTTTGTATCGTTAATATTATACTTATATTAATATCGTAATTCTAACACACTAACTCTAACATCCTAACTTTTACATTTTCATACTAACTTTTTTATTCGCGTTACTAACATATTACTATCATACCGCGTATATATATTAATATCAAAAATTCGGTTTCGGAAACGTTTGACTATAATTGTCGCCTAAAATCCGTCTAATCCTTTTACGAGCAACGACGGAGGTGGATCCCTTTCGAGGAGCCCCGCCCCAATGTACTCAAAGGCGTGACGTGATCGCGACTAATCATAGTTGAACGTATCCGATCCCATTTTAATTAGTGCGGAACCCGTTGACACGAAAACCGACATCATATAACCCGAAAGGGTTAGTTTCGATGTCGTGACGTAGAGGGAGACATTCCGTTGCTAATTCAAACTTTGTAACGTAAATGTTTTCATAAAATCCCGACAACGGTATTATGATCGTACATGTACACGATTATAGTACCGGAGGTCGAGTTAAATTCAAATCATGCGATATTTGTATTTAACTCGACCGACCGTCGTTTTCAAACCCAAAAAACGAAACGAGTTGACACTCGTACAGGGGCTACTCGACCGAGTGCATAGGCCACTCGATCGAGTAGCGTCCACCAGACTGGACAGAACCCTTTTCAAGGGGCTACTCGACCGAGTGCGTAGACCACTCGATCGAGTAGCGTCCATAAAACTGGGCAGAACCTTTTTCGAGGGGCTACTCGACCGAGTCAGACCATGACTCGACCGAGTGGGTCCTGTAACCCAGAAAACCGAGAGCTTAAATGCAACATTTAAGCCTCGTCCTTTTTTTTACGACTTTTAGTTGGCACGTGTAAAGCCAATCACGTGAACCCACTTTTCGAAACTCACGCTCATCACGACACCTTAGACGACTTTGATCGATTTCATCGACGTGATAAGTCGGGACAAGGCATCGAGGCATAGGATCGGGCTAGCATCACGCCTAGGCCCTATGTCTCCGTCCTTCGTTTGATGTACAACGTAATGTGCATTTAGACGGGGTTAGTCCATTTACACTCTTCGCGGTCAAGTTTACATACGGGTCCGTCCCTATCTTTTTATCTATCATTCCGTTTGCTCGCTTATTTTTGTATTGACCGGGTTGTATTTCCGCCCGTGTAACTTGTACGTTATTTCCGAGTTTTATTTATTTACTTGCTTATTGCTTTATAAATGAACCTCGCATGCTAAACCACTTCGACTATAATTAAGATGCATTAAATGACGTAGTTCACACACTATTTATATGCTTAGTCCGAAAACGCTGTTTGCATATCATTTAATCGTTTTACTAGCGCGCTCACACGAACACGAACGATGTCTTAGTAGAGGCCGCCATGTGCGAGCGGGGTTGGGTGTCCTTAGTGGGCTTCCCAACACGTACCCTCACCCCTTACTCAGAACCTTTGGTTTCCGGATGTCCGAAACCCTTGGCGCACGAGAGTCATTCTATATACGAAAGCCGGTTTAGACGGTATCGATATTGCAATGCAAAGGGACGAGCCCAATGAACTCTGAAATCAAAGTGGGCTTACTTTGTGTATAGCCCATGACGACATAGAGTGGGCTCGTATGGTTCCGAATAACCACAAAATTCGGTGGTGACTCCATTTTGACTTAAATTTCGAACCCGAGAACAATCTTACCACGAGATTCATTCGCCTACCCAAACCCGCGCGTGGCCGCGTCGGGGTGGACCTACGTCATGTCCACAATTTGGCGACTCCGCTGGGGATACCTGATGTACTACATGTCATCGGGGTTCCTAGGGTGAGACTCGAAGAGAAATCGTTCGAATATTAGTGTGCGCGCATTAGTTTAATGATTCATGCATAACCCAAATTTTGCCCGGGCCGGTTACTTGTGACCGATGTCCCACTATACCACGGTGCATTCCTACATGGGTGCACTAAAGACTTCGATGGCGGAACTCACCGGGGTTTTACGGCAGGTCCTAGTTCCAAATCGGCTAGGAAGTCCGTCCCGTTTCGTGAGAATGCGATCGTCGTTGGTATAGACCCTACTTTGACCGACCGAGACTTAGTGTAAAGCATACATAAGCGTCGTTATAATGCCTGCTTGACTACATGCTACTTGGTTTCCGTGTCATTTTTCAAAAAAAACCGTCATTTCAAAAAAAAATGCATCTTTCCAAAAACACCCAAATTTTGAAAAACCCGAAATGCTGTCCGTTTCGGGACCCGTCTTTTCAAAATATCCGACTTTCAAAATTCGGAATGCCGCCGAAATTTAGGATCAAACGATTTGACTCAAAATATCCTTTTTCTCTAGTCGGCATGCTGCCCGTTTTAATTCTCGAAACACCATCTCGATTTTCTGAATTTTTCAAAATTCTAATCTTGGTTTTCAAAATCCCATGTTCAATTTTCGAACTCTCGGAAATTCACCCACTTTATATTCAAATTTCAAACACCCAACTTTCCTAGTAAACCTTCCTTATTATAGGACCTACCGTCTAGCCGTGTGTCGGGTCTTTGCATAGTATGTTGAAGGTCTATAGCGTCGAAACTCCGCTGATCCTATATCACGAGTTTCCCCCCTTCCCGAGTCCGCCTTATTAGTCAAGGCACGACCGACCCGCGTAGGGCATACCCCTACAAAGGAAAGTCCGTCCATACACTCGAGTCAAAAGTCTGGGGAAAAGTCTCACGTGGACCTTCCTTCGAGCGGGATTAGGCCCACAAGACCAAAATCCTAAGGAAGTTATACCACACATCGAGTCATCCGTCTAGATGTCTTTCTCGAGTCTTTAGTCTTCTTTCCTAGTGTCGCTCGGGATGTACTTTTCCTTCTTTCCAAGATCTGGGTTCAGTTTCTGATTACGCGGTGTTCTTACAGACAGGCCACCGGCAACCAGACACGCTCGAAGGATGGCTACTTTGAACAGCCTACAAACCGCTTTGGACGCCATGGTCGCGAAGCAGACCGACATCGAAGCCCAACTAACCGAAATGAGGGCTGGCCAAGTGGCCATTGTTGCTCGCCTAGATACGGTGGAGCAAAGGGCTCCCAATGTTGAGACTACTGGGCCCATAACTGAACTGGTTAGCGCAGTGCGTCGGCTAGAAGAACAAGTCCATTTGACTGGGAGTAACAATATCCACCGGGAGAATAGCCGAGAATACTCCACGGTGAGTGACAAGCTGCCCGCAAACCTGAACCTCACAAGTTTGCCCATGTTTGAGGGAACTGAGGACCCGTTACTACATGTGCGGGCCTTCAAGGAATTCATGGCCATCAAGGGAGTGGATTCATCCATGTTCAAGAATCTCTTTGCTGCATCTCTTGAGAAGCACCCACGGGCCTGGTACTACAGGCTAGACCTGAAGAAGTTCCCCACCTGGGATGATGTGGCCACCGAGTTCGCTCGGAACTATGCTGACAACACCGAGACCCAAACCACAATGCGATCTCTGGAGGTTATGGCCCAAGAACCAAAGGAAGGTTTCACTAAATACCTTCAACGCTGGCGGGCCGAGAGCGTGAAATTGGTTGATAAGCCCAATGAGAAGACCTTGGTGGAGGCTTTTGTCAAGAACCTCCTCCCTTCCTACCGGGTTCACCTCCGATATGCTGTCATACCTAATTTCACCACCCTTACTGAAATGGGTATGAGGATCGAAGACGACCTGAGACTAGAAGGCCTCACTAAGGCCGCTAGCAAAGGGTACCAAGGGGCCTCTTCCTCCACTACTAAGCCCCAGGCTGCAAGTCGCAGCATTTTTGATGCGGTTAATCTACTAGATGCCCCGTCCCAGAAGAACACCCCACCCCGGGTCTTCACTGATATAGGCACCACCTATACCTATGCCTTACAAAGGCTGTCCTCCAAGGGCCTAATCCAACCGATAGGCCCAACTCCTGAAGTTCCGGTCGAGCGACGCTCCAAGAACTACAGTGCTCAGGCCTATTGCCAATACCACCGGGACAATGGGCATGATACCGAAAAGTGTTGGAAGCTGAAACACTTGATCCAGGACCTGATTGAAAGCGGTAAAATCCCGCTACCCGGAGATAAGCCAAGCAATAAGGAGAATCCTTTCAGCTCCCATGCCATCTTTGCCGGGGAGGTGATTGATTGCTCTCACCTTATCTCTCCCTTCATCCCGCAAGTGAACGGGATCTGGTTTGACGACGAGGATGATATCTACCTCGCCAAAGGGGAAACCGTTCCCATCACCCCTGAACAGATTCGAGAGGCCAAAACTCGAGTCCTAGCCAGCAACAACCTTGGTCGTCCCTATTTAGCCACAAGCACTAGGGACACCCCTATCCCGGCACCCATTACCGATCCACTCGGGATGGAAGTCGCCTCTGAAGAGCCGACCGCTGAAACGGCCATTGTGAAGCAACTGAAGAGAACCCGAGTTGACCTCACTATATGGCAACTCTTAGTCAGCTCACAAGCACATCGAGAAGCACTTACAAAGGCTCTCGATCAAGTCAAGATCGACTCTTTGGCTACCCCCGCTGAAATGGTAGCCACGGTCCTACCCCACCTAAAGGGTAAGGCCAAAGAAGGAGGCCCAATGATCACATTTTCCGAAGCCGATCTGCCGCCATTCGGGACCTCTCACAACCTGGCCCTGTACATCACGGTGATTTGCCGGGGCAAATATCTTCCTATGACCTTGGTTGATGACGGGTCCGCTGTGAATGTCCTTCCTCTAAGGACCGCCAAAGCCCTCGGCATTACCGAGGCCGACTATATCCCGACTGCTCAAACCATCCAAGCCTTTGATGGGAGTCCAAAGTCGGTAGCTGGGGCCATAAAACTGACTATCATCACGGGCCCGATAGAAAAGGAGCTTGAATCCCAAGTGTTTGATGTCACCTCATCATTCAACTTTCTCCTAGGAAGGCCGTGGATCCACGCGGTCAAAGCCGTGTCCTCCACCCTCCACCGTAAGATCAAGATGCCTCTACTCGACAGTGTTATTACTTTAGAGGCAACCCCAATGACCGTGGCTAGCTGTAACGCCACGGGCCGCACGGACCTATGGGGGTTCGACTTTGTGGGGATGATCGAGGAAGAGTACCTTTTCCGACCTTACTTCACCACGAGCATTGACACAATGCTCCAGAACTTAGGGTACCTTCCGGGGGCTACCTCTCGACCTGACCTTCCAGCTGGGAAGATCATCGAGGTCCTTAAGGACGAAGACTCTCACTTCGGCCTTGGCTATGCCATCACCCCGGACAACGTTGTCCGAGCAGGAATCGAAAAAGCCTGCAACATCATGAAGGGTATCCACTTGAGCCCTTACAGCCCACGGTTGTCTGACTACTTTGTCACACCCGTGTTTGGGGCTGTCCAGGTTGGACTATACCAACCCAATGCCACGCACCTCGGGACCCACTTGGTCCGGGACTGCAACTACATTCCGGATGAGGTGTTCGCCCTCATCCAGTCCGACGGAGCGGACGATGCTGAGCCCGCGCTGGGGCTACTCTTCGGGGAAGACACCATAGCCCCGACTCCAAAGGAAGACCTGGTCAACCTGATCCTCCGCAGCAACAGGTTTGACCCGACCAAGCTGATCTCGGATGTTGGCTCCGAGACGGGAAACATGGCCTGGAGGAAGACTGTCAAGTGGACCGACAGTCAAGGGAAGATCTACAAGTTGGTCACCGGAGAGGGAGACATGCCTGAGTCTGAGTCCGAGTCTGATTCGGAGTCTGAGTCAGAGTCTGAGGTCGAGTCTAGAGAAGTCGGTGCTAGAGTCACTCCTGTAACCCCCCTCCCTTCTATCATTCCTGCTGCTAGCACTTCGGGGTCTGTCCCGAGTGCTTTACCAATTCCGCCACTAACCAATGATCAGATGGCTGCTCTCTTTGAGCTGTTTTCCAAGTTTTCAATCAATAATAACAACCGTTTTGCTTACGACTTGTCTCTTTTAAATTCTGCTTTCAAAAATGTTTTATGCTATGACATTGAGAAATCCGACGAACAGGTACCCTTACCTCCACATCTGATCGAGCAATTAGAGCAAAGGGAATCCCGGAATCCGGTAATTGAAGAGACCGAGTCCATAAATGTGGGAACAACCTTAGAGCCTCAGATACTTAAGATAGGGTTATCTTTAGATCCCAAGGAGAAACAACAGTTCATAAACCTCCTCCAAGAATTCAAAGATGTCTTCGGGTGGTCCTACAAGGACATGCCGGGGATAGACCGGGAAATAGCCGAGCACCACATACCTATCAAAGACGGGTGCAAACCGGTCAAGCAGAAGCTACGCCGAATGAGGCCCGAGTGGTCTCTCAAGGTAAAGGAAGAAGTCGACAAACAGTTCAAAGCCGGCTTCATACAAGTGTCCGAGTATCCGGACTGGGTCGCAAACATCGTGCCGGTTCCTAAAAAGGACAGTAAGGTGCGGGTATGTGTAGATTTTCGGGATCTTAACAAGGCAAGCCCGAAGGATGATTTTCCGTTACCACACATCGACATACTGGTGGATAACACGGCCGATCATGCCCTTCTGTCATTCATGGACGGGTATGCCGGGTACAATCAGATCAAAATGGCGGAAGAAGACATGAGTAAGACTACCTTCACTACACCTTGGGGTACTTACTGCTACACCGTCATGCCTTTCGGCCTCATTAATGCCGGAGCCACATACCAAAGGACCGCTACCACTTTACTACATGACATGATGCATAAAGAGGTAGAAGTCTATGTAGACGACATGATCGTCAAGTCCAAAGAACGGGACGGTCACATCACCGCCCTAAGGAAATTTTTCACCCGATTGCGCAAATACAACATGAGGCTAAACCCTCAAAAGTGCAGTTTCGGGGTAACATCAGGCAAATTACTGGGTCATATCGTTAGCCAACGAGGTATCGAGGTCGACCCAGCTAAAATCAAAGCCATTACCGAGATGCAAGCTCCTAAAACCGAAAAAGAAATAAGGGGATTTCTCGGGAAAGTCCAGTACATTAGTCGATTTATTTCCAAGCTAACCATGGTGTGTGAACCAATTTTCAAGAAACTGAAAATAGGGGAACGGATACTATGGGAAGACAAATGCCAAGCTGCTTTCGACAAGATCAAGGAAATTCTGTCTGCTCCGCCAGTATTAATGCCACCTCAACCCGGTTTGCCTCTGTCGTTATACCTAACAACGACCGAGACAGCCATGGGGGCTATGCTGGCTCAGACAGTTGACTCCGAAGAACGAGCCATTTATTACATCAGCAAGAAGTTTTTAGAGTATGAGTGCAAATATACCATGCTCGAAAAGACGTGCTTGGCTTTAGTCTGGGCCACTAAGAAGCTTCGACACTATATGCTCAGCTATGAGGTCCATGTTCTATCAAAGATGGATCCGATCAAGTACCTCTTCGAAAAGCCTATCCTTAACGGCCGGATTTCAAGATGGACTCTAATGCTGGCAGAGTTCGACCTAAAATTTGTACCATTAAAAGCTATTAAGGGGCGAATAGTAGCTGAATTCCTCGCTGACAGCCCGGTAACCGAGGAAGGACACACCGACACTTGGTCCTTCCCAGACGAAGATATTTTCCATACCGATGCCGAAACATGGGATTTATACTTCGATGGAGCATCTAATTTTCGAGGGTTCGGAGTCGGGATCCTTCTAATTTCACCAAGAGGGGAACATACTCCCGTCTCCATCAAGCTGGACTTTGATGTTACCAATAATGCAGAAGAGTACGAAGCATGCATTTATGGGCTATAAGCCGCCGCCAATCTGGGGATCACAAATCTCCGGGTACATGGCGACTCATCCTTGGTCATTAACCAAGCACTCCAAAAATGGAAGACTCGGAATGCTAATCTCGTGGCCTACCAGGCACGAGTAAGGGATCTCGAGAAACAATTCCAAAAGGTAGAATACATATACATGCCTCGGGAAGAAAATCAGTTTGCAGACGCACTCTCAAAATTGGCGTCTTTGCTGAACATTCCCGACCACGTGACCAGTATGCCAATTTGTGTCGAAAGACGGTCCGAGCCGGCATACATCCATGACATCGAAGACATCGAGATCACTGATCCCGAACCTTGGTACCAGGCTGTGTTAACATACCTGACCAACGGAGAGTATCCTCCCGGGACTGAGGGCCGAGCCAAAAAGGCCTTGCGAAGGCTAGCCAGCCAGTTCATCCGTACTGATGACGGGCAACTGTACAAAAAGACGGCACATGGGGCTCTTCTCCTTTGTGCTGACAAATATAAGGCCGAGAAAGTAATGGCCGAAGTGCATGATGGTGAAAACGGCCCACATATGAATGCTCACATGCTGGTCCGAAAAATCATGAGGCTCGGGTATTACTGGAATACCATGGAGGCTGACTGCCAATTTTATGTCAAACATTGCCATAACTGTCAAATCTTTGGCAATGTGCAACATATGCCGTCGTCTTTGCTCTATACCATGACGTCACCCTGGCCGTTCTCAACATGGGGTATCGACATAATCGGGAAAGTAAACCCCTCCGGTAATGGCGAGCACTGCTTCATTTTAGTAGCTATCGATTATTTCAGCAAGTGGGTCGAAGCTGAATCATATCGCATCCTCAATGCTAAGCATGTCGCCAAATTTATCCAAAATAAGATAATATGTCGGTATGGGATCCCACATGAATTTATCAGTGATCACGGGACTCACTTTCAAGCTGAGACCGCAGCCCTGCTGACTAAGTACAAAATTCAAAGGCACACGTCCTCGCCCTACCGTCCCCAAACCAATGGAGCGGTAGAGGCGGCCAATAAAATAATCGTCACCATACTCAAAAAGATGGCTGATAATTATCGGGACTGGCCCGACAAAATACCTTTTGCCCTATGGGGGTACTGGACGTCAATTCGCACCGCAACCGGAGCAACGCCGTACTACCTAACTTACGGGATGGAGGCAGTTCAACCGGTTGAGCTAGAGGTACCGTCCCTCAGAATCCTGTTAGAAAGTCAAGTACCCGAAGCTGACTGGGTTCGAGCACGGTACGATTCGTTGGTTCTACTAGACGAACGACGGTCCCGCGCCCTCAACAACATCCAAATCTACCAGAAAAGGATTCAACGGGCCTTCAACAAACGAGTAAGGCCCAGAAACATTAAAGAAGGGGACTTAGTCCTTAAGTCTGTTCGCGCTTTACTACCAGTTGACCCAAGGGGCAAATTCAAACCCAACTGGGCTGGGCCATACCTAGTAAAGAAGATCCTATCAGGGGGAGCAGTAATGCTGACGGACCTGGACGGGAATGAGTTCGTCAACCCAACCAACCTGGACCAGCTGAAGCGTTACTACCCTTAGCCATTTCTCAATGTCATTAGCAATTTTTATCAAAATCATTTATTTTACAAAAAAGCAAGTCAATGAGCTAGAATTATTTATTCTACTGTCACGAAACATCTTGAACCACTAGTCTTGGTGTAATTCGAGATTGCAAATTTTCTAAGCTTGAACTACGTTTGGTTTGATTCTGCTAATCGCGGATACGTAGGCAGCCCCCCAAAAAGGGCACAACCAATGCAATCGAGAAAAGACAGGAACGGTTTAATAATAAACTTTCTTTTATTAATCACAAAAAAAAAGAGCCCCAATAAACTTGGGAAAATTACAAGTGCAGGAATTCAAAAAACTACAAAAAGAACACACGACAAAAATAATAATATTTAAATAATAAAAACTAAGGACTCGGTATTTAGGGCATCTTGCCCTTTCCCTTGTCCTTGGCCTCCTTAACCGTCCACTGACGGCGACGCGGAGGAGAGCGTTCCCGAATCACCACAGGAACCTCTTTAGCCCGGACTCGTTTCTTAGAACTCGAGTCCTCATCCACCTCAATAGGCCCGAGTTGGGCCCTCACGGGCTCAGGAAGCCGGTCACGCGAACCTAATCGGTCCCGGGCCGCCAGCCTTGGCCCAAGTCGCCGCTCCAAGTCAGTCTGGGGGCTTTGCCGCCCCCGCGTGCCACTAGCACCGACATCTTTAGCTCGAGTCTTAGTGTGTGACTTAAGACCCGATTCTAATCGGACTAAGGTAGCAGGGGTCTCTCCCTCATCGAAGAATCCCCTATTGTCCTTTGCCGTCTCTCGACGGACTAGTTCGAAGGCCTCATCGACCTTCAGAGCTTTGCGGGCTTCCTCGGACTCCTCAGAAGTCCATTTCTCGTAAGCCCGAGAAACCCAAGCGGATTGGCAAGGGTTGGGAATAGTCCATGTAGGACGAGTAAACCATCGTTGCAACCAGGTGTCGCACATAGCGTCTGTCAGTTGGAGCGAGACGCTAATAATGGCTTCAGTCTCAGGGATGCGCTGAGACGAACCGAACTGCCTCAGGATGCGGTCCGGGTAAATGTGAACTGTCTAGTCAAGGGACAGGATCACAAGGTAACGAGCTTGGTCCCTCTTGGCCAATCCCGTCAGCTTAGAAAGGAACCACCAAGCAACCGTCCACCTAATCAAGGGGCCTCCGTGGAACACCAATTCCTCATCCCAGTAAGCTCGATTTATATGGTGATTCGAGCTTATCCGGCGCCCTCTTGAACTAATCTGGCTGCTACGGTAGTTGGGAACGCTCGGAGGAGGCTCTATGATTGCCAAGCGTTCCGACAACCACACCTGCAAGAAGTGTACACGAAATTCATGAGCAACGGAATGGTCCGCTACGGCCCACTCGATCGAGTACATCATCTGACTCGATCAAGTAAGGCTCTCTAAGAACAACCAGAAGCTCGTCAGGTGTGACACTCGATCGAGTAAGGGATCTCACTCGATCGAGTAAGCCCTCCACAGACCGGCAGAAGCACTTTGCAGACATCACTCGATCGAGTGATAGGTCCACTCGATCGAGTGACTTACGGACTTCAAGAAATCGCGAAACAAAAAAGAAAGAGAAAAGAAAAACTAAAAATCGCGAGACGTATACCTGCAGAATGAGGGTGCTCCCCGTCAGTTGCCGGGTTGGGTCAAGTCGCCTAGCATCCAGACCCATGATGAGTTCCCCAGTGGCTAGCCAAGCAGGGCTATGACCAGTCTCCATCTGGTCAACCACTCCAATCAGCCTGATTTGACCCACGCATGAGTCAGCATCCATCAACCCCTCGAAAACGTAGCGGTGCAGCATGCAGAACGCAAAAGCCCTACGCCTGTGAGAAGGCGTAGCCCTTACATCTTGACTGTTCATAAACTTGTCAGCCAAGTCGAAAAGGGAGACAGTATCTCCCCGCACCCTTCGATCCGTCTCAGCATGAGACAGACCCAGGAAATCCCTCAGTCTTCTCCTCGGGTCCGGGTAGAATGGAGGGATGGCAGGACGAGCCACAGGGCTCCAACCCCCGATGGCTGCGATCTCCTCGGGAAGAGGGCATATTTCTCCCCGCGGGAACGCAAAGACGTGATGGGTGGTATCCCAAAACGCCAAACAGGCGTCCAAGAAATGTGAATCAGGCACTAGACGCCGAAGAGGAAACAGGCTGACAATCCCCATTTGGGTCAGCTGAATTTTGTCCTCGTCCCGAAAGTGCTGGGACCAGGCAAAGAGCATTGAAGTGAGATGCTCGATACCCATGGCAGGAACTTGAATTCCCTTGAGAGACTGAGAGTTTTTTTAAGAGAAGAAGGGTTTTTGATTTGAGGTGCAGCAAACTGAAGCAAGGAAGACCTGTATTTATAATAGGGAAGCCTGACTGTAACCCTGACAAACCCTGCCTCTTCAGCGAACTGGGCCCCAGCATGTGCAGGCCTGACTTCAACCAAGAATAGGAATCTAGTTGTCCCGAGCTTTCCTAAAATTTTCTAAAAAAATCCTGATAAAAAAATCTCTTTTTCAAAATTTTCGGCTTTTTCAAAATCCAGCACTTTTTCCCCAGCACGAGTCGGTGTTTTTGCCTATGTGTTACATGCAATTTATCATGTGTCAGCATACAGGTACACCCCAAGACTTCAGAAGCAAGTCCCCGCGAAACCATTTAAATTCCCCAACGGAGTCAACTTTTCCCCGGTATGCTACATCCAAGGCGTGGTGTGTCGGCATACGGATGCACCTATACCTCCAAAAGCAAGTTTCACTCCCCACGGAGCTATCATCGGCAGGACAGGTATGACCCTCTGCTTATGGCTGGCGAGCCCTTCACGCTAGTCTACTGGACTATAAACGACCCGACCGGAAGGCTGCCAGGTCGTAATCTGCGATTGGCCTGGTAGCTACTTTGATTTTCGCCTTGTCCAAGCCTCAGTCAGAGTGGGGGCTCTGTAGACACCCGCATTTTGCCTGCTAGTGTCTATAGCAGTTCCCGACAAACACCCGATGATGATCGGACGCAAACGTGACTTAGTATACTCGGATTTGGACCCGAAATCAATAATATCTGACGTGGACTTTTAGCGGAGTAATAATCTCACAAAACAGACCTCAAATTCAGGCCTAGTGGGTCGTTTCGAGCAAAATAAGACTAATTTGGGCCAAAACCGACACCAAAAATAAATCCCGTCTTTTGGCGACCGGGTCAAAACCCGGTCAAAGACGAACCCGTCACGAAAACAGCCCAAATGCATCTTCTAGAAGCTGGCGCCCAAATCCATTTCAAAAAAGATTAACCAAATCAACCAAGTTAACCTTTCCTAAATTGTCTCGATTTACCTAACCCACTCGATCGAGTGGATTGACCCACTCGGTCGGGTGGAGCGTCAAAAATCGGATCAGGCCCATTTTCTAGGGCACTCGACCGAGTGCACTAGGGCCACTCGATCGAGTGACCCTAGGTCGTGGGGTAAACTCTATAAATACCCCATGACCCTCACTCATTTCACAACTTTTACCAACTTTTTACCAATCTATTTCTACCTACATTCACCTCACATTTCAGCCATACATTCTACCCTACAACCCCAAGCAAACACACACAAAAACCGAGTCCCTTGTCCCTCGATAAACCGACAATTCATCCACACACACACACACATACACCATAACTTGCATACATCCTCGATACTCCAAAGTCCCGTCACTATTCGCGAGTTCATTTCCGAGGTCCTTACTAAGCATGTATGTTGAGGGTGTCCTAAACCCCATTTCGATCTTTATTGCTTTTATTTACATTTTTGTATCGTTAATATTGTACTTATATTAATATCGTAATTCTAACACACTAACTCTAACATCCTAACTTTTACATTTTCATACTAACTTTTTTATTCGCGTTACTAACATATTACTATCATACCGCGTATATATATTAGTATCAAAAATTCGGTTTCGGAAACGTTTGACTATAATTGTCGCCTAAAATCCGTCTAATCCTTTTACGAGCAACGAAGGAGATGGAGCCCTTTCGAGGAGCCCCGCCTCAATGTACTCAAAGGCGTGACGTGATCGCGACTAATCATAGTTGAATGTATCCGATCCCATTTTAATTAGTGCGGAACCCGTTGACACGAAAACCGACATCACATAACCCGAAAGGGTTAGTTTCGATGTCGTGACGTAGAGGGAGACATTCCGTTGCTAATTCAAACTTTCTAACGTAAATGTTTTCATAAAATCCCGACAACGGTATTATGATCGTACATGTACACGATTATAGTACCGGAGGTCGAGTTAAATTCAAATCATGCGATATTTGTATTTAACTCGACCGACCGTCGTTTTCAAACCCAAAAAACGAAACGAGTTGACACTCGTACAGGGGCTACTCGACCGAGTGCATAGGCCACTCGATCGAGTAGCGTCCACCAGACTGGACAGAACCCTTTTCAAGGGGCTACTCGACCGAGTGCGTAGACCACTCGATCGAGTAGCGTCCATAAAGCTGGGCAGAACCTTTTTCGAGGGGCTACTCGACCGAGTCAGACCATGACTCGACCGAGTGGGTCCTGTAACCCAGAAAACCGAGAGCTTAAATGCAACATTTAAGCCTCGTCCTTTTTTTACGACTTTTAGTCGGCACGTGTAAAGCCAATCACGTGAACCCACTTTTCGAAACTCACGCTCATCACGACACCTTAGACGACTTTGATCGATTTCATCGACGTGATAAGTCGGGACAAGGTATCGAGGCATAGGATCGGGCTAGCATCACGCCTAGGCCCTATGTCTCCGTCCTTCGTTTGATGTACAACGTAATGTGCATTTAGACGGGGTTAGTCCATTTACACTCTTCGCGGTCAAGTTTACATACGGGTCCGTCCCTATCTTTTTATCTATCATTCCGTTTGCTCACTTATTTTTGTATTGACCGGGTTGTATTTCCGCCCGTGTAACTTGTACGTTATTTCCGAGTTTTATTTATTTACTTGCTTATTGCTTTATAAATGAACCTCGCATGCTAAACCACTTCGACTATAATTAAGATGCATTAAATGACGTAGTTCACACACTATTTATATGCTTAGCCCGAAAACGCTGTTTGCATATCATTTAATCGTTTTACTAGCGTGCTCACACAAACACGAACGATGTCTTAGTAGAGGCCGCCATGTGCGGGCGGGGTTGGGTGTCCTTAGTGGGCTTCCCAACACGTACCCTCACCCCTTACTCAGAACCTTTGGTTTCCGGATGTCCGAAACCCTTGGCGCACGAGAGTCATTCTATATACGAAAGCCGGTTTAGACGGTATCGATATTGCAATGCAAAGGGACGAGCCCAATGAACTCTGAAATCGAAGTGGGCTTACTTTGTGTATAGCCCATGACGACATAGAGTGGGCTCGTATGGTTCCGAATAACCACAAAATTCGGTGGCGACTACATTTTGACTTAAATTTCGAACCCGAGAACAATCTTACCACGAGATTCATTCGCCTACCCAAACCCGCGCGTGGCCGCGTCGGGGTGGACCTACGTCATGTCCACAGGTAGGCGTGAGGTTGATGCTATAACTCAATTAAGCATTGACCTTGGGGCTCAATTGAAGACACACATGGAATCCATTGACAAGAAGCTTCAAGGTCACCTCACTCAAGTCCAAAGCATCGGTTCCTCCAACCAAGCCTCAATTCATGAAGTGAATGCTTTGGGATTTGCACCTCCTTTGCCTTATTATGGGATGTGCGATAATTGTGGAATCGTTGGTCATGACCCTATGAATTTTAGAGGGAGTATTGAGCAAGTGAATGCCTTTCAAGCATTCAAGCAAGGTACTTCCTATTCTAATCAATACCAAGCTTCCAATCAAGTCCCTCAACAACAAGCTTTTAAACACCAACAACAACATCGTCCTTATGTTCCACCTCCCTTAAGGGACAACAACCAAGGTTACCAAGGCAACTCAAGGCCTTTCAACAACTTCAGGCAAAGTAAACAAGGTTCATTCAACAACAATCAAGGGTTCCAACAAGGGAACTTCAACCAAAGCTATCAAAACCACAACCATGGCAACAATCAAGGTTTTAATCAAGGCAATTCTCATGGGTTCCGAGGGAACCATCATCAACAACAAGCAATTCAAGGCAATCAACAACAAAGCAAGCCTAGGAGCCAATCTCCTATTCATGACTATGGTACTCCCTTAGCCCTCACCAATACTCCGCATAATACATCATCACCACCACGGGATTTCGACATGCAAAAGCAAATGGTGGATATCCATAGGGATACTCAAGTAATGCAAAAAGAGGCAATTGGATGCACAAATGTCACAACAAGGAGCCATTAATCAAATTTTAATGGACAACAAGGAAATGAAAACTCACATGAAGATGATTGAGAATCAAGTGGCACAACTTGCATCGGGAAGTTCCTCAAGACAAAGAGGGCAATTACCCCCTCAAGGTGTAACTCCGACTTTTGAGCATGTCAATGCCATCACCACAAGGAGAGGTACATCTTATGACTCCCCTCCATTCCCGAGTGAGCAAGAGCCAATGCAAGAACCGACAAGAAAGATGACACCTCCAACTCAAGAGAGCTCAAGCTTTGATAATCCGACGGAGGAGCAAGTCTTATGGGAGGTTGAGAAACCTCAACAAGACAAGCTCCCCCCACTTCAAGCTAGAGATAAGGGTAAAAAGAAAGTGTCATTTGAAGAGTCCACCCCGATTGAGCAAAATAAATACCAAGTCAAGTTGCCTTACCCAACAAGGCAAATGAAGACCAAGGAAGACTCTCAATATGACAAGTTCCTTAGTATTGTAAAGAAGTTGGATGTGAGTGTCCCATTTACCGAGCTACTTACCCAAATCCCGGCATATGGAAAATTTATGAGAGAAATCTTGGCTAGGAAGAGATCCGTCGACAAGGAAAAAACCGTCGCGTTCACAAGGGTGGTGAGCGAGCTCATTCAAGGTTCTACGCTTCCGAAGTTGAAGGATCCGGGTAGATTCTCGATCCCTTGCACCATAGGGCACTACAAGATCGAAAGAGCATTATGCGATTTGGGTGCGAGTGTGAGCATCATCCCTTATTCTATTTGTTGCCGACTTGGAATGAAGGAGCTTAAGAGTACTTCTATCACACTCCAAATGGCCGATAGTTCACTCAATCGACCATTAGGAATGTTAGAGGATGTTCCGGTGAGAATCGGTAAATTCTTCATTCCGGTTGACTTCATCGTGCTCGACATGCCGGAGGTTGCTAACACTCCCATTATCCCTGGTCGCCCATTTCTACACACCGCGGGTGCCATGATCGATGTGAAGAACGGTAGGATCACATTTGAGTTAGGCGAGGAAAAGATAGTGTTCGACCTCCAAGGCAACACTTCGCCTACTAAGGGTGAATCATGCAATATGATCCAAGCCAAGAAAGACATCGATCTAGGAGGTGAACCGGGACAAAGCTTGAAGGAGTACTCGTATGTACTTGAGGATGATGACTCCGATTTGGAGGAGGATGAGAG
>OY288253.1:39326065-39341065 GCA_958450325.1 Agrostemma githago | reverse complement strand
TCTATCTAGGGTTTAGAATAATGTAGAGTAGTCTAAGATCTTTAAACAATACAAAGAAAGGGGTATTTATACGGTTACAAGAGTGAAGGAGAAGAAAAGAAAGAGTCACGGCTACAGCTGCTCTTTCCCGGCCGAGAAGGTGGTGGTCCTGACCGGGAAGACTCTTGGTCCTGATCGGGATGAATAACACCAGGCGGTGTTATGCTCTTCCCGGTCGGGAAGGGTGATGATCCCGATCGGGATGGTCCATCAGAACGCGCTTCTTTCTTGCACTCCTTCCCGACCGGGAAGGGTCTTGTAGGCCTCCAAGATGATCATAAAGGTCCCTATTTGCTCTTCATAGGCTTCTCATCGATTCTCGGTGCTCGGGATCGAGTCTAAGGGGCTCGGGAATGGGTCCCAAGGTCTCGGGATCGAGTCTAACCCACCGAGTGATCGTCGCTTCTCTTCGATGGCTCCAAATGTGTCGGAAACTAGTCAGAATCGTTCCATCTCTCCAATATTAGTCTTAGGAGCCAAAAACAAACTAGAAGAAGCGTAAGTAGCCTAGAAACCGCTCCAAAGAGCGATTCCACAAGAGAAACTGGGACCAAACACAACAAATAGGCACTACAAACTACACTTATCAACTCCCCCACACTTAACCCTTACTCGCCCCCGAGTAAGCATAAACTAACTAAAAACAAAAAGAAACTAGACTACTAACCGAGCGGGTATTAGCGCACCCTACGCCCTTTCAACTCACGCAAGAACACTTAGAGGAAAAGTGTTCTCCGCAAGGCAAGTGAGGTCTTGCGACAAAACCGTGGATACAACGGAACGCGAAAGCACGTAAACAAACAAACACACAAGCAAACAAACAACAAACGGTTGCATCCAAGACAAAAAAATACCGCTTTCCTCAACAAAGCGGTGAAAGATACACCGGTTAGGGACTCAAGGCAAGTGACAACGTTCCCAAACTAATAATACAAGCTGATATGAACTAAACCCTAATAGTATGACGACAAAGCAATAAAAACGTTGGTAACTTACCTAGTTCCTCCTAACCTTCTAAGAACGTACTACGGGACGATCGGCGGGATGGAAAAAGGATGAACCACGGAGTTAGTCGACACTGTAGGTAAGTGAGACCCCGCCCCTTTTAGCGATGAGCCAAGAGGATCGTCCCATGCTCAAAAATCGCCCAACTAGTCCAAATAAAAAAGGGGATATGGTTGCAAAATGAGGGAAGACCGATCATTACCGCTATCATCCTTCCTAGGGACTCGGTCCTTTGGTAGGCTCTTCACGGTAACGATCGGAAAAAGGCTTATTTTTGAGAGGGTGGGAATCTTTTTGTGAGATGGTTTTCTTTTGGCATTTTTCTTTTGCATTCGGCTTTTGAGTTGCTATGCCATTTTTTTTTCTTTTGTATTTTCTTTTTCATTTGTTGTGCCTTTTCTTTTTCTTCTTTCTTTTCTTTCTTTTCCTTTTTTTCTTTTGTTTTTGTTTTTTTTTCCTTTTTTTTCCTTGGCTTGCCTTTTGGATAACTTTTGTTTTGTAGGCATTTCTTGCAACCAAGTGAGAATTTCAACAATTTGCAACTTATTTGTGGAAATGCGTAGAAGGTAGGGAAATGGGTAAGTTGGGACGGGCCCTTCCCTTCAAACCCACAAAAAGGGGAGAAACTTGGACTAATCAGACAATTTCGAACACGGTCACCTAAGGGACGGGACTCGGCAACCAAGGCCTTTTCACTCCGTGGGTGGTCAAAATGGTCAAAATGCAAATCCCGTAGTAAATCCCTAGTAAACTAGGTGGACTCAAGGTAAGAAACCAACGAAATCATTGATTTAAAGTCATTCTACTAGACTAAAGTCCAAGACTCGATTCACACCAATAGAAAGGGAGAGTAAACACTTGCACACTAGCCTCAAAACCGGGTTTTCGAAAACCTTATTACACAGGACACAAACTAAACAAGACACAACAAGGACGAAAGAAAATGAGACACACACAACAAAACAAAACATAATAAGAGAAAAGAAAACAAACATACAAACAAAACAAACACCACCCCGAAATATCCAAATAAGCAACCAATCAACCACAAATATTAACAAAGCTCCACCCGAGCACACACCATCACAACACATCCTCCAAACTCCAGAAAAAGGGAAAAAGGAGAAGGAGAAAGAAGGATAATACCGGATGTCAAGAGCCTTCTGAAACTTATCGAAGATCGCACAACCTACAAGGAATTCGGAGGAGCAAAACACACAACACAACAAGTATACGACACAAAGACACAAAAGAAAAAGACACAAACGAAAATATTTTTGATTTTTATGAAATTTTTTTTTCAAATTTTTCAAATTTTAGGGATTTTTTTAAGATTTCTTTTTTTTCGAAAAAACTACGAATATAAAACTAAACTAGGCTAGGATATCGCTCCCCCACACTTAAACCAAGCAATGTCCTCATGCTCGATCGGTAGTATGTGGAAGACACAAAAAAAAAAGGAAAATAAAAGTAAAAATCAAAAATGAAAGTGAAGAAAGGGTAGAATGTGTCCGGCCGGGGTGTAATCATGTCACCGAGGGCCGAGACGAGAAAATATATGGATGGGGGAAGAAATAAAAAGAAGAAAATAGAAGGAAATGAAAGGGGAGGGCTAGGTGTAATCAAGTCACCTAGCCCGGATTCCGCCTAAATCCGACTAAATTCTACCAAAAGAAAATAAAAATAAAGAAAGTGAAATCAAAGAAAAAATGAAAATACTTGTAAATTTGGATTTTGAAATGACTCTCGATGTAGTCACGTCATCGAGAATCGAGAGCAATGACTACCGAGGCCCCGAGGGCCGCCATGACACGAAAAAGATAAGGGGAAGGGTAACAAACAAAAGGAGACAAGCAATAAAAGACGGAAAAGAAAAGAGAGTCGCCTTACCACATGGTTAGCAATTCAAAAGTCTCCATCGTCTCAATGTTTGATATCGGCACATTACTTGTCTTCTTCATTGTTATTCCTCTTCGTTCTCAATATGGTCGCATGGTTGAAGTACTAGGCTTTCAATGGTATAATGAGGTGGGATTTGATGTGAAACTCGGTATGTAGTGAAGAGAATAGGAGGTGGGGATGTATATATGAAGTATATGGGTCGTAGATAGTTGCAAGGGTAGGTAGGGGGGTTGGGAGGGGGTATAAAGTGGTTGGGTGGGCTCAAATGCCGAAGAAAAGGCAAAAGAAGGAGCTGGACACCATTCCGGTCGGGATTGTCTTCTTCCCGATCGGGACGAACTTGGTCCCGGTCGGGATCACACTCCAGAGAACCCATTTTTCAGCACACTCATCCCGATCGGGATGACATCCTTCCCGGTCGGGATGAGTCTTCTAGCCCTTCATTCCCTTGATAGCTTCACCCACAAGGCCACCAATACATCGAGATCTAAAATCTCGTCCCCAAAAGCTTGTCAAAAGCTTCAAAAACCGACTCCCATGCCCAAATCCAAGCTTCTATCATCAACTACTCTCCTCGAAACTTCATTTTCACTATGACCTACCAAATATGCTCAATAAACATCCATCAAAATCCCTCCCTCACATCGCTCATCGCTCATCAAACAACCAAATAACAAGAATTCCACAATCACACAAAAGAATAAGAAAGAGATATATACAATAAGACGGTTCTTTTGGAACTCTGTCAAACCAAGGATGGGGGATTCTTCATTCATTTTTCAGCAACATCATAGATAATTCCATCGCCATCAAGAGCACGGAGTAACAAATCCAAAGCTCTCGAGAAGTCTTCAACCAAGCTTGTGGAATACCAATCCACACTCCAAGGTTCTTCGCTACCTTGCCACGAAGTTCCTGGGGCATCCCGATCTACTAAGTTCAAAGGCTTGAACTTGTACTTTCGATCCTTCGGGATATACCCAAACTTCCACTCATCTTCACAGGGCCCCAAGGGAGGCTCAACTTTCTTCTTTTCTTGCAACTTGTCCTCATTTACACAACAAGGGTATTCGTTCACCCCGATCTCAATAGCATCATTATCAAGTTCACCCAACTTGTTGTCAACTTTCAAGCTTTCACTCAACTCATTCCCTAGATCTTTGTCATTCAAGGCGTGTATCATATTACATGACTCTTCATTTGTAGGCGAGGTGTTGCCTTGGAGGTCAAATACTAGCTTCTCATCGCCTAACTCAAAAGTAATCCTACCCTTCTTGACATCGATCATTGCATCGGCGGTATGTAGAAATGGGCGGCCTAGGATAATGGGAGTGATGGCATCCTCCGACATATCAAGTACAAGGAAGTCAACCGGGATGAAGAATTTCCCTATTCTTAAAGGCACATCCTCTAACATTCCTAATGGCCGATTAAGGGAACGATCGGCCATTTGGAGTGTGATAGAGGTACACTTAAGCTCTTTCATCCCAAGTTTCTCACAAATAGAATAAGGAAGAATGCTCACACTTGCTCCCAAATCACATAATGCCCTTTCAATCTTCAAGTTCCCTATGGTGCACGAGATTGAGAAACTACCTGGATCCTTCAAATTAGGAAGTGTAGAGTCTTGAATGAGCTCGCTCACCTCTCTTGTGAACACTATAGTCTTTTCCTTGTCAAAGGATCGCTTCCTAGCCAAGATTTCTCTCCTGAATTTTCCATATGCCGGGACTTGGGTAGTTAACTCGGTGAAAGGGATGCTCACATCAAACTTCTTCACAATGTCGACAAACTTGTCAAATTGAACATCCACCTTGGTCTTCATTTGCCTTGTTGGGAATGGCAACTTGATATGTATCTTGTCCTGCTCATTAAGTTTGGGCTTTTCAATTGACATTTTTTTCTTTCCTTTATCTTCTTCTTGGGGTGGGGGAAACTTCTCTTCATTAGGTTTTTCAACCTCCCATAAGACTTGCTCTTCCATAAGATTTCCCCAATTTTCATTGCCTTGAGATGGAGATTGCACTTCCTTCATTGCTTCATGCTCAATTGGAAACACGGGAGAGTTATAGGATGCACCGCTCCTCAAGGTGATGGCGTTCAATGCTCAAATTTTGTTGGTACACCTTGAGGATGTAGTTGACCCTTTTGTCTGGAAGAACTACCCGAAGCTACTTGAGCTAGTTGGGTTTCAAGCATTTTTACATGCGTATCTCTTGCCTTGTTTTCCATTTGAAGGTGAGTAAAGAATTCATGTTGAGCTTTTTGCATCTCCAATTGGCTTCTTTGTATCTCCAAGATTGTCTTTTGTATCTCCGGATCTCTAGGTGGAGATTGTTGATTGTGTGGGGTATTGGTAATGGCTAGGGGAATGCCATAATCATGAATTGGAGATCGACTTCTTTGCTTGCTTTCTTGTTGAGTATTTTGGGACCCTTGTTGTTGTTGAAAGTTCCTTTGGAACCCTTGAGAATTTCCTTGATTTAGGCCTTGAGAGTATTGGTTTCCTTGGAAACCACCTTGATGATTGAAATTCCCATGATGGAACCCTTGATTGTTGTTGAAGGCACCTTGGTTATTTTGTTGGAAGTTGTTAAAAGGCCTTGGATTGCCTTGATAACCTTGTTGGCCTTGGTTGTTGTCCCTTAAGGGAGGAGGAACATAGGGTACACGGTATTGTTGTTGAGCTTGTTGTTGGGAAGCTTGGAACATATGTTGATTTGGCACATTTTGAGGCTTGTGGGAGAAATATGGAACCTTGCTTGTATGCTTGAAAAGCATTCACTTGCTCAATACTACCTTGACAATGTTGAGGTTCATGCCCAAATATCCCACAAATTTAGCATATCCCATAATAAGATGTAGAAGGAACCACTCCCATAGCATTAACTTGATGAATCGGTTGTTGATTGGAGGAACTAGTGCTTTGACCATAATAGAAATGATTTTGGAGCTTCTTGTCAATATTATCCATGTGTGTCTTCAATTGTGCTCCAAGGTCGGCACTTAATTGTGTAATGGCATCAATCTCATGCCTTCCCCCTCTACTTTCCTTTCTTGGCCTTGAGTATTAAAGAGTTACGGACCGCCATTTCTTCGATCCTTGACCAAGTTTGGTCATCATCTACCTCGGTGAACCTTCCTTTGGAGCCCATATTGAGTATGGCTCTTGAGTCCTCATATAGACCGTTCCAAAATTGTTGGACTAAGAACCATTGTGAAAGTCCATGTTGGAGGCACTATCTAACCAAAGCCTTGAACCGTTCCCATGCTTCATAAAGGCTCTCTTCATCCCGTTGTTCGAAACCGGTGATGGAGGCCCTTAACAAATTCGTCTTTTTCGGAGGGTAAAACTTTTGGTAGAATGCCAATGCAAGTTTCTTCCAAGTATCAATCCCCATGGTTGCCCTATCAAGACTCTTGATCCATTGCTTCGCTTTTCCAATGAGAGAGAACGGGAAAAGTACCCAACGAATTTGATCTTGAGTAACCCCGGGTTGAGATATAGTGTCTCATTAATTGGAGAAGGTCTCCATGTGTTGATGCGGGTCTTTGGTGGGAAAACCACTAAATTGATTTCTTTCTACAAGTTGGATGAATTGTGTCTTTGCCACAAAATTTTCGGCATAAGCGGCCGGTAAAGTGCTTGGCCCGGGCAAGACATCCTCCGTGAATGTAGAATGAGATGAGAACTTCGGCATTGTTGGATGTAAGGGAGATGATGGTGTAAATGGTGTTGATGTAGATGTTGATGGAGAACTAGGTTGAGAAGAATGGTTAGCAGAAGTACCAAAGGGATTGATGAAGGTCCCTTCGGTATTGCCTTGAGGTTGTTCGTTAAAGTCGGATCCTTGGGCTTGTTCTTCAATGGTATTGCTAGTACCCGGTTGAGAATTTCTAACCCGGTCAATCGTCCGTTGGCGAAAGGCTCTAAAGAGTCTCTCCGGCTCTGGATTGAAGAGAAAGAAGTAGTCTCTCCTCCTAGGCATGCACTACACACTTGGAACAAACGTGAGAACACCTAGTGCTTTATGGTCACTAGGCAAAGACAATAAACAAACACAACCCAAGACAAAGAGAGAAGAAAGCTAAAGAAACTAAGAAAGAGCCTACAAAATATGCACAATGGATGGAAGAAAAACACAAGAAGGGTAACTAAGTCAAGCTAATAAGCAAACTAAGTCTAAACATGCACCGTCCCCGGCAACGGCGCCAAATTGATGGTAGGGAATTGCCGTGGGTCCCCACCAACAAGTAAAACCAACTAATCCTAACGGGTAGCTAGGGTAAGTCGGGTCAAGTCCACGGGGACGGTAGAAGGTGCCTAGACTAGGGTCACTCACAAACAAGACAAAATTACCAAAACTACACAAAGAAATGGAGGAATGACAAGAATTGATTAACTAAGATGATTGGAAGAGGAGAAACTAGATTGACAATGAACTAGATGCAACAAGGACTAAATGGAACACTAAAGCTAAAACAATCAACTAACAAGATGAATAAAAGCTAACAAGATGGAGAATTCAAATTGGGAAAAGATAGGGTTAGTTTGGGTTCATAAGTGTAGTAGGATCATTGGGAGATCGAGGGTGTAGGTGTCACCTAGTTACTAAGGTCGGTCCGCGCTCTCGCGTCAAAGCCAAAGTCCACACTCTCGTGTCAAAGACTAAACCCGAATACTCATGCAAGATATTACCCAATACACAAGGATTCTACCACAAATCAATCACACAATGAGAAGAAGAAGACAAACATGAGGAGCATGGCCACTACTACTCAAACAAGCAATTCAACAAACACATAGTGTGCTCAGTATGTGACTAGCATCAAAGAGTTCACCTTTACCCACAATCAAAACCTAATCATCCATAATCAACACTTAATCTCCCTACTAACCCTACAATAAGTCTACTCACACATTATCAAACTAATACGAACACTAGCAAGAGATATCAACATAATAATCCAAACATTCATTATGAACTAACAAGAACAATGAACAATATGTAAAGATTAAAACTTGAAAGATTAAACAAGGATTAAGAGTAAAGAGAGTAAGAAGAATATACCTACTAACAAGAAGATGAAAAGATAAGAACTTGTATTAATAAGAAAAACCCAAATCAATCTCCCAAGGTTGTCAATCTTGGATGAATCTTGAAGAGTTCTCTTAATACAAGACTAATTACTAAGATTAAGTTAAGATTAACAAAAGATTAATGAAAGATTAAACTAAGGTTGAAGAGAGTCTATCTAGGGTTTAGAATAATGTAGAGTAGTCTAAGATCCTTAAACAATACAAAGGAAGGGGTATTTATAAGGTTACAAGAGTGAAGGAGAAGAAAAGAAAGAGTCACGGCTACAGCTGCTCTTTCCCGGCCGAGAAGGTGGTGGTCCTGACCGGGAAGACTCTTGGTCCTGATCGGGATGAATAACACCAGGCGGTGTTATGCTCTTCCCGGTCGGGAAGGGTGATGATCCCGATCGGGATGGTCCATCAGAACGCGCTTCTTTCTTGCACTCCTTCCCGACCGGGAAGGGTCTTGTAGGCCTCCAAGATGATCATAAAGGTCCCTATTTGCTCTTCATAGGCTTCTCATCGATTCTCGGTGCTCGGGATCGAGTCTAAGGGGCTCGGGAATGGGTCCCAAGGTCTCGGGATCGAGTCTAACCCACCGAGTGATCGTCGCTTCTCTTCGATGGCTCCAAATGTGTCGGAAACTAGTCAGAATCGTTCCATCTCTCCAATATTAGTCTTAGGAGCCAAAAACAAACTAGAAGAAGCGTAAGTAGCCTAGAAACCGCTCCAAAGAGCGATTCCACAAGAGAAACTGGGACCAAACACAACAAATAGGCACTACAAACTACACTTATCAACTCCCCCACACTTAACCCTTACTCGCCCCCGAGTAAGCATAAACTAACTAAAAACAAAAAGAAACTAGACTACTAACCGAGCGGGTATTAGCGCACCCTACGCCCTTTCAACTCACGCAAGAACACTTAGAGGAAAAGTGTTCTCCGCAAGGCAAGTGAGGTCTTGCGACAAAACCGTGGATACAACGGAACGCGAAAGCACGTAAACAAACAAACACACAAGCAAACAAACAACAAACGGTTGCATCCAAGACAAAAAAATACCGCTTTCCTCAACAAAGCGGTGAAAGATACACCGGTTAGGGACTCAAGGCAAGTGACAACGTTCCCAAACTAATAATACAAGCTGATATGAACTAAACCCTAATAGTATGACGACAAAGCAATAAAAACGTTGGTAACTTACCTAGTTCCTCCTAACCTTCTAAGAACGTACTACGGGACGATCGGCGGGATGGAAAAAGGATGAACCACGGAGTTAGTCGACACTGTAGGTAAGTGAGACCCCGCCCCTTTTAGCGATGAGCCAAGAGGATCGTCCCATGCTCAAAAATCGCCCAACTAGTCCAAATAAAAAAGGGGATATGGTTGCAAAATGAGGGAAGACCGATCATTACCGCTATCATCCTTCCTAGGGACTCGGTCCTTTGGTAGGCTCTTCACGGTAACGATCGGAAAAAGGCTTATTTTTGAGAGGGTGGGAATCTTTTTGTGAGATGGTTTTCTTTTGGCATTTTTCTTTTGCATTCGGCTTTTGAGTTGCTATGCCATTTTTTTTTCTTTTGTATTTTCTTTTTCATTTGTTGTGCCTTTTCTTTTTCTTCTTTCTTTTCTTTCTTTTCCTTTTTTTCTTTTGTTTTTGTTTTTTTTTCCTTTTTTTTCCTTGGCTTGCCTTTTGGATAACTTTTGTTTTGTAGGCATTTCTTGCAACCAAGTGAGAATTTCAACAATTTGCAACTTATTTGTGGAAATGCGTAGAAGGTAGGGAAATGGGTAAGTTGGGACGGGCCCTTCCCTTCAAACCCACAAAAAGGGGAGAAACTTGGACTAATCAGACAATTTCGAACACGGTCACCTAAGGGACGGGACTCGGCAACCAAGGCCTTTTCACTCCGTGGGTGGTCAAAATGGTCAAAATGCAAATCCCGTAGTAAATCCCTAGTAAACTAGGTGGACTCAAGGTAAGAAACCAACGAAATCATTGATTTAAAGTCATTCTACTAGACTAAAGTCCAAGACTCGATTCACACCAATAGAAAGGGAGAGTAAACACTTGCACACTAGCCTCAAAACCGGGTTTTCGAAAACCTTATTACACAGGACACAAACTAAACAAGACACAACAAGGACGAAAGAAAATGAGACACACACAACAAAACAAAACATAATAAGAGAAAAGAAAACAAACATACAAACAAAACAAACACCACCCCGAAATATCCAAATAAGCAACCAATCAACCACAAATATTAACAAAGCTCCACCCGAGCACACACCATCACAACACATCCTCCAAACTCCAGAAAAAGGGAAAAAGGAGAAGGAGAAAGAAGGATAATACCGGATGTCAAGAGCCTTCTGAAACTTATCGAAGATCGCACAACCTACAAGGAATTCGGAGGAGCAAAACACACAACACAACAAGTATACGACACAAAGACACAAAAGAAAAAGACACAAACGAAAATATTTTTGATTTTTATGAAATTTTTTTTTCAAATTTTTCAAATTTTAGGGATTTTTTTAAGATTTCTTTTTTTTCGAAAAAACTACGAATATAAAACTAAACTAGGCTAGGATATCGCTCCCCCACACTTAAACCAAGCAATGTCCTCATGCTCGATCGGTAGTATGTGGAAGACACAAAAAAAAAAGGAAAATAAAAGTAAAAATCAAAAATGAAAGTGAAGAAAGGGTAGAATGTGTCCGGCCGGGGTGTAATCATGTCACCGAGGGCCGAGACGAGAAAATATATGGATGGGGGAAGAAATAAAAAGAAGAAAATAGAAGGAAATGAAAGGGGAGGGCTAGGTGTAATCAAGTCACCTAGCCCGGATTCCGCCTAAATCCGACTAAATTCTACCAAAAGAAAATAAAAATAAAGAAAGTGAAATCAAAGAAAAAATGAAAATACTTGTAAATTTGGATTTTGAAATGACTCTCGATGTAGTCACGTCATCGAGAATCGAGAGCAATGACTACCGAGGCCCCGAGGGCCGCCATGACACGAAAAAGATAAGGGGAAGGGTAACAAACAAAAGGAGACAAGCAATAAAAGACGGAAAAGAAAAGAGAGTCGCCTTACCACATGGTTAGCAATTCAAAAGTCTCCATCGTCTCAATGTTTGATATCGGCACATTACTTGTCTTCTTCATTGTTATTCCTCTTCGTTCTCAATATGGTCGCATGGTTGAAGTACTAGGCTTTCAATGGTATAATGAGGTGGGATTTGATGTGAAACTCGGTATGTAGTGAAGAGAATAGGAGGTGGGGATGTATATATGAAGTATATGGGTCGTAGATAGTTGCAAGGGTAGGTAGGGGGGTTGGGAGGGGGTATAAAGTGGTTGGGTGGGCTCAAATGCCGAAGAAAAGGCAAAAGAAGGAGCTGGACACCATTCCGGTCGGGATTGTCTTCTTCCCGATCGGGACGAACTTGGTCCCGGTCGGGATCACACTCCAGAGAACCCATTTTTCAGCACACTCATCCCGATCGGGATGACATCCTTCCCGGTCGGGATGAGTCTTCTAGCCCTTCATTCCCTTGATAGCTTCACCCACAAGGCCACCAATACATCGAGATCTAAAATCTCGTCCCCAAAAGCTTGTCAAAAGCTTCAAAAACCGACTCCCATGCCCAAATCCAAGCTTCTATCATCAACTACTCTCCTCGAAACTTCATTTTCACTATGACCTACCAAATATGCTCAATAAACATCCATCAAAATCCCTCCCTCACATCGCTCATCGCTCATCAAACAACCAAATAACAAGAATTCCACAATCACACAAAAGAATAAGAAAGAGATATATACAATAAGACGGTTCTTTTGGAACTCTGTCAAACCAAGGATGGGGGATTCTTCATTCATTTTTCAGCAACATCATAGATAATTCCATCGCCATCAAGAGCACGGAGTAACAAATCCAAAGCTCTCGAGAAGTCTTCAACCAAGCTTGTGGAATACCAATCCACACTCCAAGGTTCTTCGCTACCTTGCCACGAAGTTCCTGGGGCATCCCGATCTACTAAGTTCAAAGGCTTGAACTTGTACTTTCGATCCTTCGGGATATACCCAAACTTCCACTCATCTTCACAGGGCCCCAAGGGAGGCTCAACTTTCTTCTTTTCTTGCAACTTGTCCTCATTTACACAACAAGGGTATTCGTTCACCCCGATCTCAATAGCATCATTATCAAGTTCACCCAACTTGTTGTCAACTTTCAAGCTTTCACTCAACTCATTCCCTAGATCTTTGTCATTCAAGGCGTGTATCATATTACATGACTCTTCATTTGTAGGCGAGGTGTTGCCTTGGAGGTCAAATACTAGCTTCTCATCGCCTAACTCAAAAGTAATCCTACCCTTCTTGACATCGATCATTGCATCGGCGGTATGTAGAAATGGGCGGCCTAGGATAATGGGAGTGATGGCATCCTCCGACATATCAAGTACAAGGAAGTCAACCGGGATGAAGAATTTCCCTATTCTTAAAGGCACATCCTCTAACATTCCTAATGGCCGATTAAGGGAACGATCGGCCATTTGGAGTGTGATAGAGGTACACTTAAGCTCTTTCATCCCAAGTTTCTCACAAATAGAATAAGGAAGAATGCTCACACTTGCTCCCAAATCACATAATGCCCTTTCAATCTTCAAGTTCCCTATGGTGCACGAGATTGAGAAACTACCTGGATCCTTCAAATTAGGAAGTGTAGAGTCTTGAATGAGCTCGCTCACCTCTCTTGTGAACACTATAGTCTTTTCCTTGTCAAAGGATCGCTTCCTAGCCAAGATTTCTCTCCTGAATTTTCCATATGCCGGGACTTGGGTAGTTAACTCGGTGAAAGGGATGCTCACATCAAACTTCTTCACAATGTCGACAAACTTGTCAAATTGAACATCCACCTTGGTCTTCATTTGCCTTGTTGGGAATGGCAACTTGATATGTATCTTGTCCTGCTCATTAAGTTTGGGCTTTTCAATTGACATTTTTTTCTTTCCTTTATCTTCTTCTTGGGGTGGGGGAAACTTCTCTTCATTAGGTTTTTCAACCTCCCATAAGACTTGCTCTTCCATAAGATTTCCCCAATTTTCATTGCCTTGAGATGGAGATTGCACTTCCTTCATTGCTTCATGCTCAATTGGAAACACGGGAGAGTTATAGGATGCACCGCTCCTCAAGGTGATGGCGTTCAATGCTCAAATTTTGTTGGTACACCTTGAGGATGTAGTTGACCCTTTTGTCTGGAAGAACTACCCGAAGCTACTTGAGCTAGTTGGGTTTCAAGCATTTTTACATGCGTATCTCTTGCCTTGTTTTCCATTTGAAGGTGAGTAAAGAATTCATGTTGAGCTTTTTGCATCTCCAATTGGCTTCTTTGTATCTCCAAGATTGTCTTTTGTATCTCCGGATCTCTAGGTGGAGATTGTTGATTGTGTGGGGTATTGGTAATGGCTAGGGGAATGCCATAATCATGAATTGGAGATCGACTTCTTTGCTTGCTTTCTTGTTGAGTATTTTGGGACCCTTGTTGTTGTTGAAAGTTCCTTTGGAACCCTTGAGAATTTCCTTGATTTAGGCCTTGAGAGTATTGGTTTCCTTGGAAACCACCTTGATGATTGAAATTCCCATGATGGAACCCTTGATTGTTGTTGAAGGCACCTTGGTTATTTTGTTGGAAGTTGTTAAAAGGCCTTGGATTGCCTTGATAACCTTGTTGGCCTTGGTTGTTGTCCCTTAAGGGAGGAGGAACATAGGGTACACGGTATTGTTGTTGAGCTTGTTGTTGGGAAGCTTGGAACATATGTTGATTTGGCACATTTTGAGGCTTGTGGGAGAAATATGGAACCTTGCTTGTATGCTTGAAAAGCATTCACTTGCTCAATACTACCTTGACAATGTTGAGGTTCATGCCCAAATATCCCACAAATTTAGCATATCCCATAATAAGATGTAGAAGGAACCACTCCCATAGCATTAACTTGATGAATCGGTTGTTGATTGGAGGAACTAGTGCTTTGACCATAATAGAAATGATTTTGGAGCTTCTTGTCAATATTATCCATGTGTGTCTTCAATTGTGCTCCAAGGTCGGCACTTAATTGTGTAATGGCATCAATCTCATGCCTTCCCCCTCTACTTTCCTTTCTTGGCCTTGAGTATTAAAGAGTTACGGACCGCCATTTCTTCGATCCTTGACCAAGTTTGGTCATCATCTACCTCGGTGAACCTTCCTTTGGAGCCCATATTGAGTATGGCTCTTGAGTCCTCATATAGACCGTTCCAAAATTGTTGGACTAAGAACCATTGTGAAAGTCCATGTTGGAGGCACTATCTAACCAAAGCCTTGAACCGTTCCCATGCTTCATAAAGGCTCTCTTCATCCCGTTGTTCGAAACCGGTGATGGAGGCCCTTAACAAATTCGTCTTTTTCGGAGGGTAAAACTTTTGGTAGAATGCCAATGCAAGTTTCTTCCAAGTATCAATCCCCATGGTTGCCCTATCAAGACTCTTGATCCATTGCTTCGCTTTTCCAATGAGAGAGAACGGGAAAAGTACCCAACGAATTTGATCTTGAGTAACCCCGGGTTGAGATATAGTGTCTCATTAATTGGAGAAGGTCTCCATGTGTTGATGCGGGTCTTTGGTGGGAAAACCACTAAATTGATTTCTTTCTACAAGTTGGATGAATTGTGTCTTTGCCACAAAATTTTCGGCATAAGCGGCCGGTAAAGTGCTTGGCCCGGGCAAGACATCCTCCGTGAATGTAGAATGAGATGAGAACTTCGGCATTGTTGGATGTAAGGGAGATGATGGTGTAAATGGTGTTGATGTAGATGTTGATGGAGAACTAGGTTGAGAAGAATGGTTAGCAGAAGTACCAAAGGGATTGATGAAGGTCCCTTCGGTATTGCCTTGAGGTTGTTCGTTAAAGTCGGATCCTTGGGC
>OY288253.1:39283565-39321065 GCA_958450325.1 Agrostemma githago | reverse complement strand
GTAGTAACCGGAAGACCGGCATTTCGGACAATACGTAGGCCGTACCGAATACCCAATCGAGACAACGATCAAGACTCAATCCCTCGCAACCCATCCCACGAGGCCGCCGGACAGACCAGCGCCACCTTGCTCAACTTTATTGGGACTTCCTACTCCGGAGGACACCACCCCTCCGTTCGTTCTCCTAGATACATACGGCCCCGCCATCCCGGGGCCCTCGACTGTCGACACTGCCCACAAATCACCGGCCGGAAAGGTGGTACCCATGCCGCGCCTAGTCGGGTAGGGGGGTGCACCCATCCTTCACCTTAGCCTGACTGATAAGTGTAGTTTGTAGTGCCTAATTTGTTGTGTTTTGGTCCCATTTTTCTTTTGGAACCGCTCCTTGGGAGCGGTTTATGGGTTACTTATGCTTCCTTTAGTTCGTTTTAGGTTTCCGAGACCATTCATGAAGAGTTAGAGTGAGTCCGACTCAATACATACACTTTTTGGAGCCAACGAAGAGAAGGAACGATCACTCGGTGCCTTGGATTCGATCCCGAGACCTTGGGACCCGATCCCGAGCCCCTTAGACTCGATCCCGAGACCCGAGAGTCGATGAGAAGCCCATGTGAAGCAAAGAGGGACCTTAAAGATCATATTGGAGGCCTACAAGACCCATCCCCGACGGGAAGGACCTCATCCCGTCCGGGATGAGGTGCACAAAAGGCACCGCTCCTGTTTTGGGTCCGTCCCGGTCGGGACCAATCCGTCCCGGTCGGGACCAATCCGTCCCGGTCGGGACCACTCCGTCCCGGGCGGGACCATCTCGTCCCGGACGGGATGGCCCAGCTACAGCTCCGCCTCATTTCTTTTCTTCTCCTTACTCATTGTAACCCTATATATACCCTTCCTCGTGTATTCCTATGTTATGTTCTGGATTACCCACTAAACCCTAGACTACTTTAGAGTAGATTAGCTTAGATTAGTGTAGATTAGTCTTTAGTTTATCGTTAATCTTAGTAATTAGTCTTGTATTAAGAGAATTCTTCAAGATTCAACCAAGATTGACAACCTTGGGAGATGGTTTTGGGTTTTTCTTATTAATACAAGTTTCAATCTTTCATCCTCTTGTTAGTAGGTATAATCTTCCTTCTTCTTTACTCTTATCTTTGTTTGTTCATTCAAGTTTTAATCTTTGTTCATTGTATTGTTCTTTGTTCATAGTTTTCACTAGTTTCATTATGTATGTTTTGTTGTTTGTGTTGATTTCTCTTGTTTATGTTAATGTTTGTTTAGATATGTGTGAGTAGACTTTTTGTGGGGTTAGTAGGGTGATTAAGTGTTGATTATGGATGATTAGGGTTTGATTGAGGGTAAAGGTTGATTCTTTGTTACTAGTCAGATATTATGCACACTATGTGTTTGTTGAAATGCTTGTTAGAGTAGTAGTTGCAAATACTTCTCTTGCTTGTCTTCCTCTTCTCATTGTGTGATTGATTTGTGGTTGAATCCTTGTGTATTGGGTAACATCTTGCATAAGTATTCGGGTTTTGTCTTTGACACGAGAGTGCGGACATAGGCTTTGACGCGAGAGGGCGGACCAACCTTAGTAACTAAGTGAACCTTGCACCATCGATCTCCCAATTATCCTACTACACTTATGAACCCGACCTAACCCCATTCTTTCCTTATTCTTTGTTCATAGCTTAGTTTACAACAAACCCTAGTCTTAGTTTACCCCCTTTCCTATCGTCCTAGATTAGCTTAGTCCCGAGACCTAGTCTTGTATTTGGGTGACCTTAGTCTAGACACCTCTTTACCGTCCCCGTGGACTCGACCCGACTTGCCATATCTACGTGTTAGGAATAGTAGGTTTTTTTATTGATCGGTGGCGGGATCCATGACAAATCCCTCCCATCACTGACCATGACCGATCACCCTAGGGTGACCGGTCACCCGCCTAACCCACCCTCAGGCAGCTGCTCCCCTTATAGAGCAATATTTGATTTTTGTGCTCTGACCACAGTAGACATTGAAAAGTGAGAATCACGATATGAAATTGGGGTGCCCCAAATGACCGATCACCTTCCCATGGCCACGCCCATGGTGCCCTGGGCTAGCCCAAGGTGCGTGCCCCGCATGCACTCGGCTCGAACACGGTCCCGATGCGGGCCGGGGCCCGGGTCCTGATTTACGCCCAAGCGTCCCAAGCGTCCCAAATGCCCCAAGTGCCCAAGTGCCCGCACCCGCGCCGGCGTCTTTAGATCATTAGATATGCACGCTTGGGACGCTATTACTAGATCCGCGAGACCCAACTAGGGCCCGCCACCATCAACGGGGTCCACTGATCGCCGGCCCGGAAAGCGGTACCGCTCCTGGGCTTACCTCAGCCTAACCATCACCGATTACCCTAGGGTGAACGGCCACCCGCCTAACCCACCCTCAGGCAGCTGCTCCCCCCTATAGAGCAATATTTGATTTTTGTGCTCTGTCCACAGTAGACATTGAAAAGTGAGAATCACGATATGAAATTAGGGTGCCCCAAATGACCGATCACCCTAATGCCATGACCGATCACCTTCCCATGGCCAAGGCAATAGTGCCCTGGGCTGCCTAAGGTGCGCGCCCGGCATGCGCGCGGCTCGCCCACGGTCCCGATGAGGGCCGGTGCCCGGGTCTCAATTTACGCCCAAGTGCCCGCACCGGGCCCGCGTCTTTCGATCATTAGATATGCACGCTTGGGACGCTCCTAATGGATCCGTAGGACCCACCTCATGATGCGGGCCAGGGCCCGGGTCCCGATTTACGCCCAAGGGTCCCAAGCGTCCCATGTGCCCCAAGTGCCCGCGCCCGCGCCTGTGTCTTTTGATTATTAGATGTGGACATTGGGACGCTCCTACTAGATCCGTAGGACCCACCTAGGGCCCGCGACCGTTGACGGGGCCCACTGATCGCCAGCCCAGAAAGAGGTACCGCTCCCGGGCCCACCTTAGCCTGACCATGACCGATCACCCTAGGGTGACCGGTCACCCGCCTAACCCACCCTCAGGTAGCTGCTCCCCCTATAGAGAAATATTTGATTTTTGTGCTCTGCCCACAGTAGACATTGAAAAGTGAGAATCACGATATGAAATTAGGGTGCCCCAAATGAACGATCACCTTCCCATGCCCACGCCCATGGTGCCCTGGGTTAGCCCAAGGTACGCGCCTCGCATGCGCTCGGCTCGCACACGGTCCCGATGCGGGCCGGGGCCCGGGTCCTGATTTACGCCCAAGCGTCCCAAGCGTCCCAAATGCCCCAAGTGCCCAAGTGCCCGCACCCGCGCCGGCGTCTTTAGATCATTAGATATGCACGCTTGGGACGCTATTACTAGATCCGCGAGACCCAACTAGGGCCCGCCACCATCAACGGGGTCCACTGATCGCCGGCCCGGAAAGCGGTACCGCTCCTGGGCCTACCTCAGCCTAACCATCACCGATTACCCTAGGGTGAACGGCCACCCGCCTAAGCCACCCTCAGGCAGCTGCTCCCCCCTATAGAGCAATATTTGATTTTTGTGCTCTGTCCACAGTAGACATTGAAAAGTGAGAATCACGATATGAAATTAGGGTGCCCCAAATGACCGATCACCCTAATGCCATGACCGATCACCTTCCCATGGCCAAGGCCATAGTGCCCTGGGCTGCCTAAGGTGCGTGCCCGGCATGCGCGCGGCTCGCCCACGTTCCCGATGTGGGCCGGTGCCCGGGTCTCAATTTACGCCCAAGTGCCCGCACCGGGCCTGCGTCTTTCGATCATTAGACATGCACGCTTGGGACGCTCCTAATGGATCCGTAGGACCCACCTCATGATGCGGGCCAGGGCCCGGGTCCCGATTTACGCCCAAGGGTCCCAAGCGTCCCATGTGCCCCAAGTGCCCGCGCCCGCGCCTGCGTCTTTTGATTATTAGATGTGGACATTGGGACGCTCCTACTAGATCCGTAGGACCCACCTAGAGCCCGCGACCGTTGACGGGGCCCACTGATCGCCAGCCCAGAAAGAGGTACCGCTCCCAGGCCCACCTTAGCCTGACCATGACCGATCACCCTAGGGTGACCGGTCACCCGCCTAACCCACCCTCAGGTAGCTGCTCCCTCTATAGAGAAATATTTGATTTTTGTGCTCTGCCCACAGTAGACATTGAAAAGTGAGAATCACGATATGAAATTAGGGTGCCCCAAATGAACGATCACCTTCCCATGGCCACGCCCGTGGTGCCCTGGGCTAGCCCAAGGTACGCGCCTCGCATGCGCTCGGCTCGCACACGGTCCCGATGCGGGCCGGGGCCCGGGTCCTGATTTACGCCCAAGCGTCCCAAGTGCCCCAAGTGCCCAAGTGCCCGCACCCGCGCCGACGTCTTTAGATCATTAGATATGCACGCTTGGGACGCTATTACTAGATCCGCGGGACCCAACTAGGGCCCGCCACCATCAACGGGGTCCACTGATCGCCGGCCCGGAAAGCGGTAGCGCTCCCGGGCCTACCTTAGCCTAACCAAGACCGATCACTCTAGGGTGACCGGCCACCCGCCTAACCCACCCTCAGGCAGCTGCTCCCCCCTATAGAGCAATATTTGATTTTTGTGCTCTGCCCACAGTAGACATTGAAAAGTGAGAATCACGATATAAAATTGGGGTGCTCCAAATGACCGATCACCCTAATGCCATGACCGATCACCTTCCCATGGCCAAGGCCATAGTGCCCTCGGCTGCCCAAGGTGCGCGCCCGGCATGCGCTCGGCTCGCCCACGGTCCCGAAGCAGGTCGATGCCCGGGTCCCAATTTACGCCCAAGTGCCCGCACCGGGCCCGCGTCTTTCGATAATTAGATATGCACGCTTGGGACGCTGCTACTAGATCCGTAGGACCCACCTCCCGATGCGGGCCGGGGCCCGGATCCCGATTTACGCCCAAGCGTCCCAAGCGTCCCAAGTGCCCCAAGTGCTTAAGTGCCCAAGTGCCCGAACCCGCGCCTGCGTCTTTTGATCATTAGATGCCCGCATTGGGACGCTCCTAATGGATTCGTAGGACTCACCTAGGGCCCGCGACCTGATGGGAGGAATTTGTCGTGGATCCCAACCGTCAAATAAAAACCAACTAACCTAACTAGGGTAGCTAGGGCAAGTCGGGTCGAATCCACAGGGACGGGGTGTCGGACTAAGGTATGCTACGGTCTAGGACTATGTTCGAGACAAGCTATTCTAAGGGGAGAAGGCTAAGACTATGACTAAGGAGATGGAGAAAACAAACAAGGAAAACGGGATAGGATTAGGTCGGGGTCAAAGGGGTAACGGAATGGTCGAGGAAGAGCTAGAGTGAAGGAGGTAGTAGGGTAATCTAGGTGTAGTCCGGGCTCTCGCAACTTAGACTCACCTAGAGGTTCCACCTAAAACCCACCTTGGCGACACAAACGACAAACGGGGTTACTAGCGTGATATCGGGGCCTAGGTCGCATCCGGGCTCTCGCAACTTAGACCGACCTAGGGGTCGTCCTCACCGGGCTCTCGCAACTTAGTGAGGGAACCAAACCCACAAACAAACTATCACCCGCAAGAGAAAGTCAAGAAAAACAAGCATATGCATACTAGTCATTCAAGCATTTCAACAAACATGTGATTGTGGGCGCGGCTGCAGCAGGCCCTTCCCGGCCGGGATGAGGTGGTCCCGGTCGGGAAGGTGTCGGTCCCGGCCGGGAGGAACTGGTCCCGGTCGGGATGGTCCCAATACAGCAACCCTCTCTTTTGCTCCTTCATCCCGGTCGGGATGAGGTCATACCCGTCGGGGATGAGTCTTGTAGGCCTCCAATATGATCTTTTTGGTTCCTCCTTGCTTCACATGGACTTCTCATCGATTCTCAGGACTCAGGATCGGGTCTCGCAGGCTCGGGATTGGGTCCCAAGGTCTCGGGGTCGATTCCAAAGCATCGAGTCATCGTTCCTTTACTTCGTTGGCTCCGAAAGGTGTATGTATTGAGTCGGAATCGCTCCAACTCTTCATGAATGGTCTCGGGAACCTGAAACGAACTAGAGGACGCATAAGTAGCCCATAAATCGCTCCCGAGGAGCGATTCCACAAGGAAAATGAGACCAAAACACTACGAAATAGGCACTACAAACTACACTTATCAACTCCCCCACACTTAACCCTTACTCGCCCTCGAGTAAGCACATACTAACTACTAAACTAGCCGAGTGGGTATTAGCGCACCCTACGTCCTTTCAACTCACGCGAGTGCACTTAGAGGAAAAGTGCACTCCGCAAGGCAAGTGGGGTCTTGCGACAAAACCGTGGATGCAACCGGACACAAAACACATAAACAAGCAAACACACAAACAAACACACTAATGGTTGCACCCAAAAGAAAAGAAATACCGCTTCCCTCTAAAAAGCGGTGAAAGAAGCACCGTTTTAGGACTCGAGGCAAGTGACAACGTTCCCAAGCTAGCAATACAAACCAAAATGGACTAAACCCTAATAGTATGACGACAAAGCAATAAAAACGTTGGTAACTTACCTCGGTTCCTCCTAACCTTCTAAGAACGTCTATGGGACGATCGACGAGTTGGAAAAAAGGATGAACCACGGTGTTAGTCGACACTGTAGGTAAGTGAGACCCCGCCCCCTTTAGCAAAGAGCCAAGAGGGTCGTCCCATGTCCGAAACCGCCTAACTAGTCCAAGTAAAAAGTGGAAATGATTGCAAAATGAGGGAAGACCGACCTTTGCCGCTATCATCCTTCCTAGGGACTCGGTCCTTTGGTAGGCTCTTCACGGCAAAAGTCGGAAAAAGGCTTATTTTTGTGGGGTAGGGGTTATTTTTGTGAATCGGGTTTTCTTTTGGCATTTTCTCTTTTCTTTTGCATTTTTGCCTTGTTTTGCCATGCCATTCTTTTTCTTCTTTTCTATTTTCTTTTTGGCTTTTGTGCCTTTTCTTTTTTCTTCATTCTTTTCTTTCTTTCATTTTCTTTCTTTTTCTTTTCTTTGCCCCTTTGTCTTGATTTGGCTTTTTGGCATTTCTTTGTATGACAAGAAAGGGAGAATTCAACAAATTGCAACTTATTGTGTGGATATACGTGGGAGGTAGGTAAATGGGTAAGTCGGGGTTGCGCATCCCCTTTCGAACCCACAAAAAGGTGGAGAACTTGGACTAATCAAACAATTTCAAACACGGTCACCTAAGGGACGGGACTCGGCAACCAAGGCCTTTTCACACCGTGGGTGGTCAAAATGGTCAAAATGCAAATCCCGTAGTAAATCCCTAGTAAGCTAGGTGGACTCAAGGTAAGAAACCAACGAAATCATTGATTTAGGGTCATTCTACTAGACCAAAGTCCAAGACTCAATTTACACTACTAGGAAGGGAAAGTAAGCACTCACACACTAGCCTCTAAACCGGGTTTTCGAAAACCATTTACACACAAGACACACAACAAAACACAAAACAAAGACACAACGAAAATGAAAGAAAAAGAGACAAAACAAAACAAAACAAAACAAGGAGAAACAACACATAAACAAAACAAACACCACCCCGATCTTCAAACAAGTCACCAAATCCACCACAATCTTTACAAAGCTCCTCCCGAGCACACATCATCTCAAATCTCCTCCAAACTCACAAGAAGCAAAGAGGGAAAAAGGGATGAAGAGATGTTACCGGAAGTCTTGAAAGCTCACTAAAGCTAACGGCGATTAGGCAACCTATAAGGGAAAGAGGGGGGCAAAACACGCACAACAAAACAGAAATACGACATAACGACACAAAAAGGAAAAGAAACTAAAGAAAATCTTTTTGATTTTTGTGAACAATTTTCAAATTTTTAGGATTTTTCAAAGATTTTTAGAAAAAATACAAAAATAAAACCAACTACGATAGAATATCGCTCCCCCACACTTAAGCCGAGCAATGTCCTCATGCTCGACCGTAGTGCATGGGAGCACAAAAGAAAAGAAACTATGAAAATAAAGCTAAAAAAAACAAAAAGTGGAGAAAAGGGTAGAAAGTGTCCGGCCGGGGTGTAGTCAAGTCACCATGGGCCGAGACGAGAAAAAGATATGGATGGGGGAAGAAAATAAAAGGAAGGAAATAAAAGGAAATGGGAGGGGAGGACTAGGTGTAATCAAGTCACCTAGCCCGGATTCCGCCTAAATCCGACAAAATCCTCAAAAAAGGGTGAAAAACTTGTAAAATTTGGATTTTGAAAAGGACACTCGATGTAATCACATCATCGAGAGTCGGGAGCGACCAAAACCAAGGCCTCGAAGGTCACCATGACACCAAGACACAAAAGTGTACAAGGGGAAGGGAATTAACACAAAAGAAAACAAGCTATAAAAGACGGGAAAGAAAGGATAGTTGCCGTACCAATAGGTTAGCAACTCACTCGCTCCATCATCTCATAGATCAATATAGGCACAAAACTTATCTTCGTCATTGCTATTCCTCTTCATTCTCGATCAAACCGCATGGTGAGGTAGTAATGGTGTGAGGGGGTTGGGATTCGATGTGAAACTCGGTGTAAAAGGAAGAGAAATGAGGTGAGGGTATGTAAATGAAGTGTAATGGTCATATGACATGAGCAAGGATGGGTAGGGAGGTTGGGTGGGGGTATACAATGGTTGGGTGGGCCCAAATGTCGAAGAAGAGGCCAAAAGAGGAGAAAGGGGACCATCCCGGTCGGGATGGATGGTCCCGGTCGGGAAGACACACTCGTCCCGGTCGGGAAGCCAACTTCCCGGTCGGGACGGCACTCCGGCAAGCTCCAATTTTTGCACCTCCATCCCGATCGGGACGGCTCCTTCCCGGTCGGGATGGCATATCCTTCCCGGTCGGGAAGCTCCCTTCCCGCCCGGGATGGGTCTTCTTGACCTCCAAAACCCCAAAAGCTTCACCGAAGCTTCAAAAACCGACTTCCATACTCACGACCCAAATTCTATCATTAACCATTCCTCTCTAGGAATCATCTTCACTTCACCTATCACAATAAGCTCAAATACAACATCAAATTCTCTCCCTCACAACGCTCATCAACAATCCAAATAACAAGAATTTCACAAAACTAACAATCCTAGAAACCAAGGTACCAAACAAACATATATACACACACAAAAGCAAAAAGAACAAGAAAAAGAGATATATACAATAAGGTACTCTCACCAACTACACCTCCATAGCCATCAAGAGCTCGAAGGAGTAAGTCAAATGCCCTAGCAACATCTTCATTTAACCTCACATGGCCAAGTCTAGCCACTTTCAAAAGTTTCCAAGTCGGAGGTGAGAAGCGATCATCTTCATTAAGCTCGGGGTTCTTGTGATCTTCCGGGTCTTCATAACCAACATAGCTACGACTCTTATGACCATCCGGTAGGTATAGTGGTCTAGAGTCATGCTCGTCATTATGATGCGGGAGATCACACCCTAGGGGTGTCGCTTCTTCTACGGGGTCGAGAGTGGAACTCTTTTCCACCGCCCGACAAGGATCCTCTTCACCAATCGTCTCACAAGACAAGGGACTAGGCAACGAGTGCGGTAGAGGAGGAGAAGGCTTGAAGTTTTCTTCATTGGAGGCTTTAGGATCCTCCAATTTCCCATACAAGGCAAGTTCCAAGGCATCTACTTCTTTTTCCCAAGTATTGCGCTCCTTTTCGCTCATCTTGTCCATATGGCCTAGAGGAGGTATGTCTTCACTTGGCTTTGGATTGTCATCCGGTTCATCACGAAGAAAATCGAACAAATCCAATTTGATAGCCAATACATCGGCTCCCCAAGAGTTATCTCGAGAATCATGTTCACTCCCCTCCTCATTGTTGGCCCTTGAAGCTTCAATTTCCTCTATTCTCTCCCTATCTTCACCACCCAAGCAACACTCAACAATGGTCTCTTGATCGACCCTCTCTTCTTCATTTGTAGCTTCAAGGTTGGGTTGACTTTCTTGTGGAGACACCCGACCTTCTTGCCCAAATGAACCTTCCTCAACATGTTGTGGAGCTCGAGTGGCCGACATCGTGATATGGGCCATGAGTGCATTGATGCGAGCATCTTGCACCTCTATTTGGGCCTTGAGCTCCTCCCTAACCCCTATTATTTGAGTCACCATCGCTTGTTGAGTCTTTTGCAATAGATCTATCGCATCATGTTGACTCTTAAGCAATTGATGCATCATTTGAAAAGTCTCAAAGTTGGGATCTTGTGGTCGTGGGTTATGTGAGGGTGTTTGGTAGTTGTTAGGATGTTGGAATGATCCTTGACAACTTTCTTGGTAACCGTATGGAGGGCGTTCATAAGAATGTTGATGAGGTTGAAATGGTTGGTGAAATTTCGGGACTTGGGCTTTTGTCCCAAAGTTGTCCCGTGATGATTGATGGTAGCTTGGACGAGCCATGTCCATAACGTCGCTTTGGTACCTAGGATGAGCTATAAGCACTTGAGAAAACGTTAGTAGCCTAGTGCTTTTGAGGCACTAGGAGGGTGGAATAGCACACAAGAAGAAAAACGGAGATACACAAGGAGAAGAGAACACAAAAATCAAGAACAAAGTCCACAACTAAGCACACAAAAGTCTAAACTACGCCGTCCCCGGCAACGGCGCCAATTTGATGGGAGGGATTTGTCGTGGATCCCAACCGTCAAATCAAAACCAACTAACCTAACTAGGGTAGCTAGGGCAAGTCGGGTCGCATCCACAGGGACGGGGTGTCAGACTAAGGTATGCTACGGTCTAGGACAATGTTCAAGACAAGCTATTCTAAGGGGAGAAGGCTAAGACTATGACTAAGGAGACGGAGAAAACAAACAAGGAAAACGGGCTAGGATTAGGTCGGGGTCAAAGGGGTAACGGAATGGTCGAGGAAGAGCTAGAGTGAAGGAGGTAGTAGGGTAATCTAGGTGTAGTCCGGGCTCTCGCAACTTAGACTCACCTAGAGGTTCCACCTAAAACCCACCTTGGCGACACAAACGACAAACGGGGTTACTAGCGTGATATCGGGGCCTAGGTCGCATCCGGGCTCTCGCAACTTAGACCGACCTAGGGGTCATCCTCACCGGGCTCTCGCAACTTAGTGAGGGAACCAAACCCACAAACAAACTATCACCTGCAAGAGAAAGTCAAGAAAAACAAGCATATGCATACTAGTCATTCAAGCATTTCAACAAACATGTGATAAGCATCAAACCAAGAGGAAACCCAATCTTCCACCAACATCTCCAACAAACCCTTAATCATCCAATTAACACCCTAATCACCCTACTAACCCTAGCAAGAATCTACTCAAACATATCTAAGTTAAAACTAACACTAACAAGAAGAACCAACTCAAACAACATAACATTCATAAACAAACTAGTGTAAACAATGAGCAATAACCATGACAATGAACAAAGATTGGAACTTGGATGATAAAACAAGATTAAGAAAACGAAAAAGAGAGATTATACCTACTAACAAGATGAATGGAAGAGGGAAACTTGCATAAATGAGAAAAACCCAAAACAAACATCCAAGTTTGTCAAGCTTGGTGAAGATCTTGAAGAATTCCCAAATTACAAGCATTAAACTAAGATTAACGATAATCTAAAGACTAATCTACACTAATCTATGCTAATCTATGCTAAACTATCCTAGGGTTTAGTGGGTAATGTCTAACATCCCCTTTACAAAACAAGGGAAGAATATATATAGGGTTACAAGTGGAAAGGAGAAGAAAGAAAGCAAGGCGCGGCTGCAGCAGGCCCTTCCCGGACGGGATGAGGTTGTCCCGGTCGGGAAGGTGTCGGTCCCAGCCGGGAGGAGCTGGTCCCGGTCGGGATGGACCCAATACAGCAACCCTCTCTTTTGCTCCTTCATCCCGGACGGGATGAGGTCATACCCGTCGGGGATGAGTCTTGTAGGCCTCCAATATGATCTTTTTGGTTCCTCCTTGCTTCACATGGACTTCTCATCGATTCTCAGGACTCCGGATCGGGTCTCGGAGGCTCGGGATTGGGTCCCAAGGTCTCGGGGTCGATTCCAAAGCATCGAGTCATCGTTCCTTTACTTCGTTGGCTCCGAAAGGTGTATGTATTGAGTCGGAATCGCTCCAACTCTTCATGAATGGTCTCGGAAACCTGAAATGAACTAGAGGACGCATAAGTAGCCCATAAATCGCTCCCGAGGAGCGATTCCACAAGGAAAATGGGACCAAAACACTACAAAATAGGCACTACAAACTACACTTATCACGACCGTCGACGGGGCCCGCTGATCGCCAGCTCGGAAAGCGGTATCGCTCCCGGGCCTACCTTAGCCTGACCATGACCGATCACCCTTGGGTGACCGGTCACCCGCCTAACCCACCCTCAGGCAGCTGCTCCCCCTATAGAGCAATATTTGATTTTTGTGCTCTGTCCACAGTAGACATTGAAAATTGAGAATCACGATATGAAATTGAGGTGCCCCAAATGACCGATGGACCCGGATTGATGACCAATGATGAATCACCATGGACCCGGAGGTTTGTTACCCCTAAATCAGCGGCGGCCTGCAACCCTTGAATGCATGCTTCGTATTCGGCTGCATTATTGGTCACGTCAAAGTCCAATTTGATGGACAAGGGAGTGTGTTCCCCTTGTGGTGAGATCAGCAGAATCCCGACCCCGAATTCTCGAAATTTGGATGCTCCATCAAAATACAAATCCCATGTCTCGGTGTCAGTATGGAATATGTCTTCATCAGGAAAGGCCCAAGTGTCGGTACGGTCCTCTTCAGATATTGGGCTATCGGCAAGGAACTCGGCTACCACCCGACCTTTGATGGCTTTTAATGGTACGAACTTGAGGTCAAACTCAGATAACATTAAAGTCCACCTGGACATCCTGCCGTTGAGGATGGGCTTCTCGAACAGGTACTTGATAGGATCCATTTTGGATAATACATGTACCTCGTGACTAAGCATGTAATGTCGGAGCTTTTTAGTGGCCCAAACCAACGCTAGGCACGTCTTTTCGAGCATTGTGTATTTGCACTCATATTTGAGGAACTTCTTACTGATGTAGTAAATAGCCCGTTCTTCTGAATCAACTGTCTGGGCCAGCATAGCCCCCATGGCTGTCTCGGTCGTTGTTAGGTATAACGACAAAGGCAAGCCGGGTTGAGGTGGCATTAATACCGGTGGGGCAGACAGAATCTCCTTGATTTTATCGAAAGCCGCTTGACACTTGTCGTCCCACTGTACACGTTCTCCTATCTTCAGTTTCTTGAAAATGGGCTCATATACCATGGTTAATTTTGAAATGAACCGGCTGATGTATTGGACTTTCCCGAGAAACCCCCGTATTTCTTATTCGGTCTTGGGTGGTTGCATCTCGGTGATGGCTTTGATTTTAGCTGGGTCTTCCTCGATGCCGCGTTGGCTAACGATATGGCCCAGTAATTTGCCCGATGTTACCCCGAAGCTACATTTTTGAGGGTTTAGCCTCATGTTGTATTTGCACAGTCGGGTGAAAAATTTTCTTAGGGCCGCGATGTGCCCACTCCGGTCCTTGGACTTAACGATCATATCGTCCACGTAGACCTCCACTTCTTTGTGCATCATATCATGTAGTAAAGTAGTGGCGGTCCATTTATAAGTGCCCCCGGCATTGATGAGCCCAAATGGCATAACAGTGTAACAGTAAGTACCCCAAGGTGTAATGAAGGTGGTCTTACTCATATCCTCTTCTGCCATTTTAATCTGATTGTATCCGGCATACCCGTCCACGAACGATAGAAGGGCATGATCGGCCGTGTTATCCACCAGTATGTCGAGATGTGGTAACGGAAAATCATCTTTTGGGCTAGCCTTGTTAAGGTCCCGGAAGTCAACACATACCCGTACCTTGCCGTCCTTCTTGGGTACCGGCACGATGTTGGCGACCCAGTCTGGATATTCAGACACTTGTATAAAGCTCGCTTTGAATTGCTTGTCGACTTCCTCTTTGACTTTGAGGGACCATTCGGGTTTCATCCTCCGGAGTTTTTGCTTTACCGGTTTGCACCCGTGTTTGATGGGTATTCGGTGCTCCGCTATTTCCCGGTCTATACCTGGCATGTCCTTGTAGGACCATGCGAAAACGTCATTGAATTCCTGTAGGAAGTCTGTGAATTGTCTTCTCTCCTCTGGATCTAAGGATCGGCCCAACTTAAGCATCTGAGGCTCTAACGTGGTTCCCACGTTGATGGACTCGGTTTCTTCGATTACCGGATCCCGGGACTCCCTTTGTTCGAGCTGCTCGATCAGATGTGGAGGTAGAGGTACCTGTTCGTCGGGTTTCTCAATGTCATTGCATATAAAATCTTTGAAATTGGGAAAATTTTGGAAGTAAGACAAGTCATAAGCAGAACGGTTTTCGTTATTATTATTAATGGTGAATTTTGTGAAAAGCTCGAAAAGAGCGGCCATCTGATCGTTGGTCAGTGGCGGGATAGGGAGAGGTCTTGGGACAGGCCCCGAGACCTCAGTGGATGAGGGAAGAGGGGTTACAGACTCGACTCTAGCACCAGACCCTCTAGACTCGGACTCAGACTCGGACTCAGACTCAGACTCAGACTCGGTATCCGGCATGTCTCCCTCGCCGGTGGTCAACTTGTAGACCCGTCCTTGACTGTCGGTCCACTTGATGGTCTTTTTCCAGGCCCGCTTCCCTGTATCTGCACCAACTTCGGTGATCAGCTTCGTTGGGTCAAACCGATCGCTGCGAAGGATCAGGTTGACCAAGTCGTCTTTCAGAGCGGGGACGGCCTTGTCTTCTCCAAATAAGAGCCCCAGTACGGGCTCGGCGTTGTTTTCCCCCTCCTTGGACTCGGTTTGAATGATGGTGAATATATCGTCGGGGATGTAGTTGCATTCCCGAGCCGTATTGGTCTCGGGATATGTGATGGTGGGTTGGTAGAGACCCACCTGGATCGCCCCAAACACGGGAGTGACGAACTTGATTGCATATGCCCGGCCCACATTTTCCGAACTCATAGTAAATCCCAAATCGAGCCGAGACTCTCCGTTGTCCAGGACCTCGATGATCCTCCCTGCCGAAAGGTACGGCCTTAAGGTGGCTCCGGGTAGGTAACCCAGATTTTGTAGCATCGTGTCGATGCTAACGGTGAAGTAAGGCTTGAAGAGATATGCCTCATAAATCATGCCCACGAAGTCGAATCCTCGTGGTTCGGCCCGGTTTGTGGCATTACAGCAAGCCACGGTGATAGGAGTAGCCTCTAGTGTGATGATGCCGTCCCGAAGTGGCATCTTGACTTTCCTATGTAAGGTAGAGGACACGGCCTTGACTGCATGGATCCACAGCCTCCCTAGTAGTAGGTTAAAGGATGAGGTGACATCAATCACCTGGAACTCTAACTCTTTTTCGATCTGGCTCGTTATGATGTTTAGTTTAACGGCGCCGACAACAGTTTTTGGGCTTCCGTCGAAAGCCTGGATGGTCTGCGCCGTCGGAAGGTAATCGGCATCGGTGATGCCGAGGGCTTTTGCGGTCCTTAGAGGAAGGACATTTACGGCGGATCCGTCATCGATAAGTGTCATTGGGAGGTATTTCCCTCGGCAAATGACGGTAATGTATATGGCCAGATTATGATTGGGCCCAAATACCGGTAGGTCGGACTCGGAGAAGGTGATGAGTGGGCCCTCTTCCTTGGATTTGCCTTTGAGATAAGGCATGATAGTGGCTACAATTTCAGATGGGGTAGCCTGTGAGTCGACCTTGATTTCATCGAGAGCCTTAGTCAGTGCTTCCCGATGAGCTTGCGAGCTAACTAAGAGTTGCCATACAGTTAAGTCAGCTCGAACCCTCTTCAATTGCTGGACCAGAGCCGTGTCCGGGCTTGGTTCTTCGAGGGTAGGCTCCGTCCTAGCAGGTTCAGTGACGGATATAGGAGTAGAACGCCCGGCTGCGGCGAGGTGGTTGGTGGCTAAGGCTTTAGATTTAGCCTTTCGAACCTCTTCAAGAGTGATGGGGACAACTTCCCCTTTGGTTAGGTACACATCATTCTCGTCATCGAACCATATCCCGTTGATTTGTGGGATATAGGGGGAGATGAGGTGAGAGCAGTCGATTACCTCACCAGTGAATATTGCATGGGCGCTGAACGGGTTTTCTTTGTTGCTCGGCATGTCTCCGGGCAACGGGATTTTCCCGCTCTCGATAAGATCTTGGATCAGGTGCTTTAACCTCCAACATTTTTCAGTGTCATGCCCGTTACCCCGGTGTTACTGACAGTAGGCTTGGGCATTATAAGTTTTGGGCCTCTTCTCTACTGGAGGTTCTGCAGTTGGGCCTATCGGCTGAATCAGGCCCTTTGAAGATAGCCTTTGTAAGACATAAGTATAGGTAGTCCCTATATCTGTGAATACCCGATTTGGTGTATTCTTTTTAGATGAGGTGTCAAGCAGGTTTACCTTGTCAAAGATGTTGCGAGTTACAGCTGCAGGTGTGGGCTTGCTTGTAGATGAACTAGCCCCTTGGTAACCTTTAGTAGAGGCCTTAGTCAGGCTCTCCAGTCTCAAGTCATCCTCGATTCTCATGCCCATTTCAGTAAGGACGGCGAAGTTGGGGATGATGGCATATCGGAGATGGACCCGGTAGGATGGGAGGAGGTTTTTGACAAAAGCCTCCACTAGGGCCTTCTCGCCAGGCTTGTCGACCAGCTTCACGCTCTTGGCCCGCCATCTTTGCAAATATTTTGTGAACCCTTCTTTGGGCTCTTGAGCCATGACCTCCAGAGTACGCATTGTAGTCTGGATTTTAGTGTTATCGGCGTAGTTCCGAGCAAATTCGGTCGCCACATCATCCCAAGTTTTATATTTCTTGGAATCGAGCCTGTAATACCAGGCCTTAGGATGCTTCTCCAGAGAGGAAGGGAAAAGGTGGGTGAACATGGTGGATTTTACCCCCTTGACCGCCATAAAGTCTTTGAAAGCCCGGGATGTGGTGAACCGGGTCTTCGGTACCCTCAAACATAGGAATTCCCGTAAGGTTGAGGTTAGCAGGTAGCTCGTCATTCAAGGGCGAATAGGAACGAGCAATTTCGGAGTGGATCGAGTTGCTCGTTGACAGATGAACTTGTTCCTCGAGTCTGCGAATAACGCTAATGAGCTCAGCTATGGGCCCAGTGGTCCCGGACCCGTCAACAGAGGCCGTCTTTTCTAAGGCGGTCAAACGGGTGTCTAACGTTGCTTGGCTAGCCTGGATGGAGGTCAGTTGATTCTCGATCTAGGTTAGGGCATCCTTCAACTCTTCCTTTTTGCGTTGATGTCGGGTTGCGAGTGGCCTGTCTGTAAGAACACCGCGTAATCAGAAGCTAGCCCAAATCCCGGAATAGCAAGTACATCCCGAACAAGACTAAAAGAGGAAACGACTCGAGAAAAGACACCTAGACGGATGACTTGTGAAGTGTGGGCCTTCCTTAGGATTCGGCGAGTGGGCCTAGTCCTGTTCGAAGGAAGGTTCACGTGAGACATCCCCAGACTTTTGACTCGATTGTGTTGACGGGCCCTCCTTCGTAAGAGTATGTCCTACTTAGGTGGGCCTTGCCTTAGTCTAATAAGGCGGACTGGGATAGGGAAGAAACCCGTGATGTAAGATCGACAGAGTTTCGACGCTAGAGACCTCGATAACTTATGACATGACCCGACACTGCTAAATACGGGAAGTCCTAAGAAGAGGGAAGTTTTGAAAATTGATTGTTTTTGAAGAAGTCCGAGAAAACTCGGTTGAAGGCCCAATTTTTAAGAAAAACGAAAGAGCATTGGGCCGCGGGTTTTTGAAAGTAATTTTGAGTTTTGAATTGGGCAGCATACCGTCTAGAAAATAGGCCATTTTGAGTAAAATCATAAGTCCTAAATTCGGCATGCCCTGGGTTTTGAAATCGAATGTCTTGAAAAAGATGCAATTTTTGAAAAGTTGACATTTTTGAAAACGACTCGGAAACTAATGGGAAGGGATTTGTCGTGGATCCCGCCACCAAATAAAAACCGGCAAAACCTAACTAGGGTAGCTAGGGTAAGTCGGGTCGAATCCACAGGGACGGGAGGTCGGACTAAGGTATGCTACGGTCTAGGACTATGTTCGAGACGAGCTAATCTAAGGGGAGAAGGCTAAAACTATGACTAAGGAGACGGAGAAAACAAACAAGGAGAACGGGCTAGGATTAGGTCGGGGTCAAAGGGGTAACGGAATGGTCAAGGAGGAGTTAGAGTGAAGGAGGTAGTAGGGTAATCTAGGTAATCAAACTTAGACTCACCTAGAGGTTCCTCATGGAACCCATTTCGGCGACACACATGACAAAGGAAGGCAAGAAAAACAAGCATTCCAACCTACTTAGTCATTCAAGCATTTCAACAAACATGTGATATGCATCAACCAAGAGGAAACCCAAATCTTCCACCAACATCTCCAACAAACCCTTAATCACCCAATTAACACCCTAATCATCCTACTAACCCTAGCAAGATACTACTCTAACATATCTAATCTAAAACTAACAAAAACAAGATAACCCAACACAAGAACAAGAGGATGCAAACATAAAACTAACAAAGATGAAGAACAAACCAATAAACAAGAACTAAAGATTCAAATTTGATGAAAGAACAAAGATTAAGAGAAAGGAAAAGAAGATTATACCATACTAGAAGATGAAAGGAAGAAGGAAACTTGCATAAATGAGAAAAACCCAAAACAAACATCCAAGTTTGTCAAGCTTGGTGAAGATCTTGAAGAATTCCCAAATTACAAGCACTAATCTAGGATTAACTATAATCTAAGGACTAATCTAATCTAATCTATGCTAAAACTAGGCTAGGGTTTGTGGGTAATGTCTAACATATGCTAAGATTACAAGAGAAGGGGTATATATAGGGTTACAATGGAAAGGAGGAGAAACAAAGTGATGCGGCTGTAGCTGGGTGGTCCCGACCGGGACGGGATCATCCCGACCGGGACGGGTTGGTCCCGACCGGGACGGCCTGGCAGTGACACCTTCAAAAGCGCACTTCCTCCTTGCTACCCGCCTCCAAAATTTAATAGGCACTACAAAATGGAGGCACTACAATTGGTGGCCTACAAATAAAAACCAACTAACCTAACTAAATTCAATCGTAGCTACAAGCCTTGTAGGGCCTGGCGGGTTGAGGTCATACCCGTCGGGGATGAGTCTTGTAGGCCTCCAATATGATCTTTAAGGTTCCTCCTTGCTTCACATGGGCTTCTCATCGATTCTCGGGACTCAGGATCGGGTCTCGGAGGCTCGGGATTGGGTCCCAAGGTCTCGGGGTCGAATCCAAGGCATCGAGTGATCGTTCCTTCACTTCGTTGGCTCCGAAAAGTGTATGTATTGAGTCGGAATCGCTTCAACTCTTCACGAATGGTCTCGGGAACCTGAAACGAACTAGAGGAAGCATAAGTAGCCCATAAATCGCTCCCAAGGAGCGATTCCACAAGGAAAATGGGACCAAAACACTACGAAATAGGCACTACAAACTACACTTATCAGAGACCCAGTAGCACGTAGTCACACAAGCATTATAATGACGCCATGTATGCTTTACACTAAGTCTCGGTCGGTCTAAGAAGGTGTATACCAGTGTACATAGTCTAGACGTTGATCGGGACAGACTCTCTAAGTCGAATTGAGCTTAGAACATGCCGTGAAACCCACTCGAATCGACTTTGGACACCTTTTGACATATCCATATTGGAGTACATCAACGGTATAGTGGGACGTCCGTCACCAGTACCGGCCTAGGAAAATATGGGCTATGCATGAACCGTAGAACTAAAACACGTATTGTATTTGTCAAACGATTTCTATTCGAGTCTCACCTTGAGGATGTCGATGGTAAGTCACACATCAGTTAATCCCCAGCGGAGTCGCCAAATTGTGGACATGACATAGGTCCACTCCGACACGGCCACGCACGGGTTTGGGTAGGCGAATGAATCTCCATATGAAACGGATCGAATTGAAATTTAGGTCTATGTGGAGTCGCCACCAAATTTTGTGGTTATTCGGAACCATTCGAGCCCACTCTAAATCGTAGTGGTCCGTATACAAAATACGGCCCATTTCCGATGTCAGAGTTTATTGGGCTCGTCCCTTTGAATTTGATACCAATACCGACATTATCGGATATTGTGTATTGAATGACTCTCGTGCGCCAACGGTTTCGGGCATCCGGAAACCGAGGTTCTGAGTAAGGGGTGAGGGTACGTGTTGGGAAGCCCACAAAGGACACCCAACCCCGCCCGCACATTAGCGGCCTCAACTAAGAATTCGAATGACTTTCCAATACGCGCGTTAGTTGAACGGGGAAATGATATGCAAAGATTATTTTCCCTAAACATGTAAATGGAATTGAAAAGTGTTTCTAAGTCAATTTAATGCAATTAATTCTAACGTCGAAGTTGAATTTTTGCATGTGGGTTCATTTTAGTAAAATAAAATAAACGACAAAAATTGACAAAAGAAATAAGCAAACTGTTAGTAACGGTATAACGAATAATAACTGTAGACACCCGCATTTTGACTGCCAGGTGTCTATGGCAGTTTCCCAAAAAACACCCGATGATGATCGGACGCTAACATGCTTCTATGCGCTCGGATACGGGCTCAAATCCATTAATCGCTGGCTAACACACTTACGGAGTACAAATCTCACAAAAACAACCTCGAATCCAGGCCCAGCAGGCCGTTTCGAGTCAAACAAGACTAATTTGGGCCAAAACCGACACCGGAATTAAAACCGACTCGTCACGACTGGGTCAATCCCGGTCAAAGTCGTTTCCGAGACACACCCAACAACCCCTCAAACATCAAAAGCCCAATTCAAACTCAAACCCCTCAAATACCCACGGTCAAGGTCCAAGCAAGTGACCCGCGCGACCCAGCTGGGCCACTCGATCGAGTGCCTCATCCACTCGATCGAGTGGGCCCTTATTCAGGCCCGACGGCTGACGCACAAGCCTACTCGACCGAGTCAGCCACCTACTCGGTCGAGTAACCCTAATCCGAAGCCCTAGCTTTTCCTATAAAAGGAACCCCCATGCACCCCTCTTCAACAACTTTTGCACAATTATCGAAACCCTAGAGCAACCTCGTATACACAAACTACGTCCTTTACAAACCCTAGCACACCCTAAGAAAACCCTAAACTAGCTTTAGGATTCATCAAACCCGAGCCACCATAACTCGACCTCCATAAACCTCGAAGACTCTTGTGTTATAGCCACGGTTACGAGTCCGCACCGAGACAAGAACATGTAGGTTGAGGGTGTCAAAACCCCGTTTCTTCCCTTCTCTTCCTTTTCTCGCGTCGTGTCTATTTCATATGGGTCGTTTTGTTTTTTTTATTTTTATCGCTATTATCGCATTATTAATATCAATAATACTAGTATCAAAACATTAAAATACCTATCAATTTGTGTCGAGTATGAGTGATATTGGAATAAGGAAATCCGAATATACAAGTGTACTGCACACGAGTTGACGGTCGCTTGTTCCGATATCCCGATTACTCGATTATTGAGATAGGTCAACTTCAACAATAGTTTTCATATCGTTATGCTATTATTATTATTATTCGCGCTTCGCATCGATTTTCAAAAAACCAATATCCTATTTCAATAAGGGTCGAAACCCGTTGACACGGATCCGACATCACAATCCCTAGGGATTTATTCCGATGTCGGAGAAGTCGAGGGAATCAAGTTTTTTTTATGTTTTCAATTAAAGCGTCGATTTTGGATTCGATACCAATTTCATAATTGGATATCGAGTCTAATAATCAAGTCATACGAATTAATTAACGCGATTTATTGATATCACGATAATTAATTTGAAGCGGCTAAGATTAATTTATTTATTCTCTATATCACTCTAATATTCCATATCGATTCAAATAATCGAGTGTGGAATATAACGAGTATTCAAAAGTAGAATCGAGTATAAATTCAACAATATTTATATTCGGTTCAACAAAGTTTGCGATCTATAAAAAAACCAAGTCGTGTGTAAATTGTGCCATATTTACGCCCGATACGGCCAAATCACCAAACTCTCAAGAATCAAAAGCAATCTCGAAATCAATTTTCAATTTGCAAACGAATTACAATTCGTACAGGGGGCACTCGACCGAGTGCCTAACCCACTCGGTCGAGTGGCACCCCAAAATCGAACCAGAAAGTCTGTCACGACACCCACTCGGTCGAGTCTCACAGTGACTCGGTCGAGTGGCCGCGTACTCGACCGAGTTGGTCAATAACTCGGCCGAGTATGGTCTATAACACGAAACAGAAACACCTTCTCAGGACCTACTCGATCGAGTCAATCGACTACTCGATCGAGTGACCTCATAACGACTCAAACACGAGTCGTACATCATCCTTTTTCTCAAAATCTCGATAGTATTTTACGACTTAGGTCAACACGTGCATAATTAATCACGTGTATACTATCTTTTCAAACCGTGCATCCTCATATTTGCATCCTTCAATTCAATTCATTATTTGGGCAAACCGTTAATATCGATTTACCGTTACTAACCGTTTGCTTGTTTCTTTCGTCAATTTAATTCTTGTTCGTTTATTGTACTAAATGAACCCGCATGCTAAAATACAACTTTGACGTTAATTTTAGTTGCATTAATTTGACTTAGAAACCCTTTTCAAATTCAATTCACACGTTTAGGGAAAATACTCTTTGCATATCATTTTCCCGTTTAACTAGCGCGCGTATTGTAAGTCACTCGAATTCTTAGTAGAGGCCGCTAATGTGCGGGCGGGGTTGGGTGTCCTTTGTGGGCTTCCCAACACGTACCCTCAGCCCTTACTCAGAACCTCGGTTTCCGGATGCCCGAAACCGTTGGCGCACGAGAGTCATTCAATACACAATATCCGATAATGTCGGTATTGGTATCAAATGCAAAGGGACGAGCCCAATAAACTCTGACATCGGAAATGGGCCGTATTTTGTATACGGACCACTACGACATAGAGTGGGCTCGAATGGTTCCGAATAACCACAAAATTCGGTGGCGACTCCACTTCGACCTAAATTTCAATTCGATCCGTTTCATATGGAGATTCATTCGCCTACCCAAACCCGCGCGTGGCCGCGTCGGGGTGGACCTATGTCATGTCCACAATTTGGCGACTCCGCTGGGGATTAACTGATGCGTGACTTACCATCGGCATCCTCAGGGTGAGACTCGAATAGAAATCGTTTGACAAATACAATGCGCGTGTTAGTTTTACGGTTCATGCATAACCCATATTTTCCCGGGCCGGTACTGGTGACCGACGTCCCACTATACCATTGATGTACTCCAACATGGATATGTCAAAAGGTGTCCATAGTCGATTCGAGTGGGTTTCGCGGCATGTTCTAAGCTCAATTCGACTTAGAGAGTCCGTCCCGATCAACGTCTAGACTATGTACACTGGTATAGACCCTTTCAGACCGACCGAGACTTAGTGTAGAGCATACATGGCGTCGTTATAATGCTTGTGTGACTACGTGCTACTTGGTTTCCGAGTCATTTTCAAAAATATCAACTTTTCAAAAATTGCATCCTCCTTTTCAAAATACTCAATTTTCAAAACCCGGGACATACCGAATTTAGGACTTATGATTTTACTCAAAATAGCCTATTTTCTAGCCGGTATGCTGCCCAAATCAAAACTCAAAATTTCAAAACTTATGGCCCAATGACTTTCTCGTCCTTTTTTCGGAAATTTGGGCCATTCACCGAGTCCACTCGGTCCTTTTTCAAAAATTATCAATTTTCAAAACCTTCCACTTCTAGAGCTTCCCGTATTTAGCAGTGTCGGGTCGAGTTTTAAGTCGTCAAGGTCTTTAGCGTCGAAACTCCGTCGATCTTACATCACGAGTTTCTTCCCTATCCCAGTCCGCCTTATTAGACTAAGGCAAGGCCCACCTAAGTAGGACATACTCTTACGAAGGAGGGCCCGTCAACACGATCGAGTCAAAAGTCTGGGGATGTCTCGCGTGAACCTTCCTTCGAACAGGACTAGGCCCACTTGCCGAATCCTAAGGAAGGCCCACACTTCACAAGTCACCCGTCTAAGTGTCTTCTTCGAGTCATTTCCCTTTTAGTCTCGTTTGGGATGTACTTTCTATTCCGGGATTTCTGGGCTAGTTTCTGATTACATGGTGTTCTTACAGACAGGCCAGCCACAACCCGACATCAACGCAAGATGGACGAATTGAAAAATGCCTTAGCCAAGATCGAGACTCAACTGACCTCCATCCTCGCTAACCAAGCAACTTTGGACACCCGTCTGAGCACTGTGGAGAAGACGGTCCCAGGTGAAGGAGGCGATTCCGTTGGGCCCATAGCCGAATTGGTCAGTGTCGTTCGCAGGCTCGAGGAGCAAGTCCACTTGTCAACAAGCAACTCGATCCACTCCGAAAATGCTCGCATTTATTCACCTTTGAATGATGAGCTACCGGCTAACCTCAACTTGACGGGAATTCCCATGTTTGAGGGTACCGAAGACCCGGTCCATCATATCCGGGCCTTCAAAGACTTCATGGCAGTCAAAGGGGTAAAGTCCACCATGTTCAAGCACTTATTCCCTTCCTCCTTGGAGAAGCATCCCAGGGCCTGGTTCTACAGGCTCGACCCCAAGAAATACAAGACTTGGGATGACGTGGCGACCGAATTCGCTCGGAACTACGCCGATAACACTGAAATCCAGACTACAATGCGTACTCTGGAGGTAATGGCCCAAGAGCCCAAAGAAGGGTTCACAAAATATCTGCAAAGGTGGAGGGCTGGGAGTGTGAAGCTGGTCGACAAGCCCGGCGAGAAGGCCCTAGTAGAAGCCTTCGTCAAAAATCTACTCCCATCCTACCGGGTCCATCTCCGGTATGCTATCATTCCAAACTTCGCTGTCCTTACTGAAATGGGCACGAGGATTGAAGATGATTTGAGGTTGGAGAGCCTGACTAAGGCCTCTACCAAGGGCTATCAAGGGGCAAGTTCATCCACAATCAAGCCCACACCCGCAGCTGCAACTCGCAGCATCTTCGACGAGGTAAACCTGCTCGACACCTCATCTAAAAAGAATACACCAAATCGGGTATTCACAGATATAGGGACTACCTATACTTATGCCTTACAGAGGCTATCCTCAAAGGGCCTAATCCAACCGATAGGCCCAACTGCAGAACCTCCAGTGGAAAAGAGGCCCAAAACTTACAATGCCCAAGCCTACTGTCAGTATCACAGGGGCAACGGACATGATACTGAAAAATGCTGGAGGTTAAAACATCTAATCCAGGACCTTATCGAGAGCGGGAAAATCCCGTTGCCCGGAGACAAGCCGAGCAACAAAGAAAACCCGTTCAGCGCCCATGCTATCTTCACCGGTGAGGTAATCGACTGTTCTCACCTCATCTCTCCCTATATCCCACAAATCAACGGGATATGGTTCGACGACGAGGATGATGTGTACTTAACCAAAGGGGAGGCTGTCCCCATCACCCTTGAAGAGGTCCGAAAGGCAAAGTCCAAAGCTTTAGCCACCAATCATCTCGCTGCGGCTGGGCGTTCCACCCCTATATCCGTCACTGAACCTGCCAGGACGGAGCCTGCCCTCGAAGAACCAAACCCAGACACGGCTCTAGTCCAACAAATGAAGAGGATCCGAGCCGATCTAACCATATGGCAACTATTGGTTAGCTCACAAGCTCATCGGGAAGCACTGACTAAGGCTCTCGATGAAATCAAGGTTGATTCAGAGGCTACCCCTGCTGAAATGGTAGCCACCATCATGCCCTACCTTAAGGGCAAATCCAAAGAAGGAGGCCCACTCATAACCTTCTCTGAAGCTGATCTGCCACCATTTGGGCCCAATCACAATCTAGCCCTGTACATCACGGTCATCTGCAAGGGTAAATATCTCCCGATGACCCTTATCGATGATGGATCAGCCGTGAATGTCCTTCCCCTAAGGACCGCAAAAGCACTCGGCATCACCGATACCGATTACCTTCCAACGGCGCAGACTATCCAGGCTTTCGACGGAAGCCCAAAACCTGTCGCCGGGGCCGTGAAATTGAAGATCATAGCGGGCCCAATCGAAAAGGAATTGGAATTTCAGGTGATAGACGTCACCTCATCATTCAATCTCTTACTAGGAAGGCCTTGGATCCACGCAGTTAAGGCCGTGTCATCTACCCTCCACCGAAAAGTCAAGATGCCCCTCAAAGACGGTATCATCACGCTGGAGGCGACCCCAATTACCGTAGCAAGCTGCAACGCTACGGGACGGGCCGACCCACGAGGATTTGATTTCGTGGGCATGATCGAAGAAGAATATCTCTTTAGGCCCTACTTCACAACTAACATCGACACGATGCTACAAAATCTGGGTTACCTACCCGGAATAACCTCAAGGCCATACCTTCCAGCAGGGAGGATTATCGAGGTTCTAAACGATGGCGAGTCACATTTCAGATTGGGGTATGCTATAACCCCGGAAAACGTGGTTCGGGCCGGTATTCACAAGGCTATCGACATTATCAAGGGTACTTACATAAGCCCTTATAGCCTGAAGCTAACGGATTACTTCGTCACCCCAGTCTTCGGAGCTATCCAAGTGGGCCTTTACCAACCCACCATCACATATCCTGAGACCAAAAAGGCTCGGGAATGCAATTTCATCCCTGATGATATATTTACCATCGTCCAGACCGAAGCAAAGGAAGGCAAAAACGACTCCGAGCCCGTGCTAGGGCTCCTATTCGGGGAAGACAAGACCGTCCCCGCTCCGAAGGACGATTTGGTCAACCTGATCCTTCGCAGCGATCGGTTTGACCCAACCAAGCTAATCACTGAGGTCGGCGCCAACACCGAAACGAGGGCTTGGAGGAAGACCATAAAATGGACCGAAGGTCAAGGACGGGTCTACAAGCTGACCACCGGCGAGGGAGACATGCCAGATACCGAGTCAGAGTCAGAGTCAGAGTCGGAGTCTGAGTCCGAGTCTAGAGGGTCTGGTGCTAAAGTCGAGTCTGTAACCCCTCTTCCCTTATCCACTGAGGTCTCGGGGTCTGTCCCAAGACCTCTCCCTATCCCGCCACTGACCAATGATCAGATGGCAGCTCTATTCGAGCTATTTTCAAAATTTACCATCAATAATAATAACGAACACCGTTCTGCTTACGACTTGTCTTATTTCCAAAATTTTCTCAATTTCAAAAATTTTATATGCAATGACATTGAGAAACCCGACGAACAGGTACCCCTACCTCAACATCTGGTCGAGCAGCTCGAGCAAAGGGAATCCCGAGATCCGGTAATTGAAGAAACCGAGTCCATCAATGTGGGAACCACTTTAGAGCCTCAGATGCTTAAATTGGGCCTATCTTTAGATCCAGAGGAGAGAAAACAATTCGCGGACCTTCTCCAAGAATTCAAAGATGTCTTTGCATGGTCCTACAAGGACATGCCGGGTATAGACCGGGAGATAGCCGAACACCGAATACCCATCAAAGATGGGTGCAAGCCGGTAAAGCAAAAACTCAGGAGAATGAAGCCCGAGTGGTCTCTTAAAGTCAAGGAAGAGGTCGATAAACAATTCAAAGCAGGCTTTATACAAGTGTCTGAATATCCAGACTGGGTTGCAAACATCGTGCCGGTACCCAAGAAGGACGGCAAGGTGCGGGTTTGCGTGGACTTCCGGGATCTTAACAAGGCAAGCCCAAAAGACGATTTTTCGTTACCACACATCGACATACTGGTGGATAATACGGCCGATCATGCCCTTCTATCGTTCATGGACGGGTATGCCGGGTACAATCAGATTAAAATGGCAGAAGAGGACATGGGTAAGACCACCTTCATTACACCTTGGGGTACTTACTGTTACACCGTCATGCCATTTGGGCTTATCAACGCCGGGGCCACTTATCAACGGACTGCCACTACTTTGCTCCACGACATGATGCATAAAGAAGTGGAGGTCTACGTGGACGACATGATCGTCAAATCTAAGGACCGAAGCGGGCACATTTCAGCCCTAAGAAAGTTCTTCACCCGGCTACGTAAATACAACATGAGACTAAACCCGCAAAAATGCAGTTTTGGGGTAACGTCGGGCAAATTACTGGGCCATATCGTTAGCCAACGCGACATCGAGGTCGACCCAGCTAAAATCAAGGCCATCACCGAGATGCAACCACCCAAAACCGAAAAGGAAATAAGGGGGTTTCTCGGAAAAGTCCAATACATCAGCCGGTTCATTTCAAAACTAACCATGGTATGCGAACCCATCTTCAAAAAGCTAAAAATCGGAGAACGGGTGCTATGGGACGACAAATGTCAAGCGGCTTTCGACAAAATCAAGGAGATTTTGTCTACTCCGCCAGTACTAATGCTACCTCAACACGGTCTGCCTTTGTCGTTATACCTAACAACGACTGAGACAGCCATGGGGGCTATGCTGGCCCAGACAGTTGATTCAGAAGAACGGGCCATTTACTACATCAGTAAAAAGTTCCTCGAATATGAGTGTAAATATACAATGCTCGAAAAGACGTGCCTAGCATTGGTTTGGGCCACTAAAAAGCTCCGACATTACATGCTCAGTCACGAGGTACATGTGTTATCCAAAATGGATCCTATCAAGTACTTATTTGAGAAGCCCATCCTCAACGGCAGGATGTCAAGATGGACTTTAATGTTATCTGAGTTCGACCTCAAATTTGTACCATTAAAGGCCATCAAAGGCCGGGTAGTTGCCGAATTCCTCGCTGACAGCCCAATACCCGAAGAAGGCCACACCGATACATGGGCCTTTCCTGATGAAGACATATTCCATACCGATACGGAAGTGTGGGATTTATATTTCGATGGGGCATCCAACTTCCGAGGATTTGGGGTCGGAATCCTATTAATTTCACCCCGAGGGGAACACACTCCCCTATCCATCAAGTTGGACTTCGACGTGACCAACAACGCAGCCGAATACGAAGCATGCATTCACGGGTTGCAAGCCGCCGCTGATTTAGGGGTAACAAACCTCCGGGTCCACGGTGATTCATCATTAGTCATCAATCAAGCACTCCAAAAATGGAAAACTCGGAACGCCAATCTCGTGGCTTACCAAGCACGGGTAAGGGTTCTAGAAGAACAATTTCAATAGGTAGAATACATTTATCTGCCCCGGGAAGAGAATCAGTTCGCAGATGCACTTTCCAAGCTAGCATCTTTACTGAACATCCCGGATCACCTGACCAGCATGCCAATCTGTGTCGAAAGACGGTCCGAGCCAGCCTACATCCACGCCATTCAGGATATCGAGATAACTGACCCGGAACCATGGTATCAAACCGTCCTAACCTACTTGGCAACGGGAGAATACCCCCCGGAAGCTGAAAATCGGGCCAAAAAGGCCCTACGAAGATTAGCAACCCAATTTGTTCGAACTGACGACGGGCAATTGTACAAAAAGACGGCACAGGGGGCTCTACTCCTATGCCTCGACAAAATACAGGTCGAAAAGGTCATGACCGAGGTCCATGATGGTGAAAACGGCCCGCATATGAACGCCCATATGCTAGCCCGAAAAATCATGAGGCCCGGGTACTATTGGAACGCCATGGAAACAGATTGTCAGTTGTATGTCAAACACTGCCATAACTGTCAGATCTTCGCCAATGTACAGCATATGCCATCTTCCCTATTATATACCATGACATCACCATGGCCATTTTCGACATGGGGTATTGACATAATTGGAAAGGTGCATCCTTCCGGAACGGGAGGTCATTGCTTCATCTTGGTGGCCATCGACTACTTCACCAAATGGGTCGAAGCCGAGTCATACCGTGTCTTGAACGCCAAGCACGTGGCCAAATTTATCCAAAATAAAATAATATGTCGGTATGGGATCCCTCACGAGTTCATCAGCGATCACGGGACCCACTTCCAAGCTGAAACTGCCGCATTGCTGGCAAAATACAAAATTCAAAAGCATACATCTTCGCCTTACCGACCTCAAACAAACGGAGCGGTAGAAGCGGCCAATAAAACAATTGTCACCATACTTAAAAAGATGGCTGAAAATTACCGGGACTGGCCCGACAAAATACCTTTTGCCCTATGGGGATATCGAACTTCAATCCGCACCGCGACCGGGGCAACCCCGTATTACTTGACATACGGAATGGAAGCGGTCCAACCAGTCGAGCTAGAGGTGCCATCCCTTAGGATCCTACTTGAAAGCCAAGTACCTGAGGCAGATTGGGTCCAAGCCCGATACGATTCGCTAGTCCTTTTAGACGAACGGCGATCCCGGGCTCTCAACAACATTCAAATATATCAAAAAAGGATCCAACGGGCTTTCAACAAACGGGTTAGGCCCAGGAACATCAAGGAAGGAGATTTGGTCCTAAAATCGGTTCGTGCCTTACTACCGGTTGACCCAAGGGGTAAATTCAAACCCAACTGGGCTGGGCCATACTTAGTCAAGAAGGTCCTATCAGGAGGAGCGGTGATGCTGACAGACCTGGACGGGAACGAATTTGTCAACCCGACCAACTTGGACCAGCTGAAGCGCTACTACCCATAAACTCCCATCTCAATGTCATTCGCAAAAATTTATAAAAATTTGTCCTTTTTTTATAAATTTTCAAAATTTTAGACAAGTCAATAAGCTAGAATTAATTATTCTACTGTCGCGCATCTCGAATTAACAATCTTGATGTATTTCGAAAAATTGCAAAAATCAATCAAATCAAATTTTTGAACTACGTTAGGTTAGATTCCGCCATTTGCGGATACGTAGGCAACCCCTCAAAAGGGTACAACCACTGCAATAAACAAAAGACGGGAACGGTGTTCAATAATATGTCTTTTATTAATATCTCGATAAATTCGGGATTACAAAAAAAAAAAAAAAAAACGGCATTCACACAAAAAATCACACCACAAAAATAATAATAATATTCAAATAATAAAATAAGGAGACTAGTATCCGGGCATCTTCCCCTTCCCCTTGTCCTTCGGGTCGCGTGGAGCCTGAGGTCTTCGGGATGGTGGCGAGCGTTCCCGAATCACGAGTGGAACCTCCTTAGCCCGAACCCGTTTCTTGGACGACGGGTCTTCAATCACGGTCTTCGGCCCAAGTCGGGCCCGCACATGCTCAGGCAGTCTATCCCGTGGGCCAAGTCGGTCCTGCACGGGTAGTCTTGGGCCCAGTCTCCTTTCCAAGTCCATCTTGGGGCTCACTTTCCCCCAAGCACCTTTAGCACTAGACCCTTCAGCTTGAGTCTTAGTCTTCTTCTTTCGCCCTGACATTAGACGAACTAGGGTAGCTGGAGTGTCTCCTTCATCAAAGAACCCCCTGTTGTCTTTAGCTTGCTCTCTTCTCAGCAGGTCGAAGGCTTCATCGACTTTCAAGGCGGCTCGGGCTTTGGCATCTCCGGCTTTGGTCCACTTCGTATAAGAATCTGAAACCCAGATTGAATGGCGAGATTTGACAACGGGCCAAGTATGCCGTGTGTACCACCTTTGCATCCAGGTATCACACATTACATCAGTCAGTTGGGTAGGGTCACTCACAACTGCTTCAACTTCAGGGATTCGCTGGGTCCATCCATACTGCCTTAGTATGCGATCAGGATAAAGATGAACCGTCTGCTTGAAGGAAAGGATCACCTGATAGCGGGCTCTGTCCCTCGGGTCCAAGCCACTCCAAAGATAGATGGGCCACCATGGAACTACCCATCGAATTAGCGGGCCACCATGAAAAGACAAAACCTCGTCCCAATACTTCTGCGTAATCTGACGAGAAAAGTCAATGGCCCGCCTCCTCGTCATCACCTGGTTATGACGGTAGTTGCCCGCATCAAGAGGAGGATCTATCACTGATAATCTCTCATACAGCCAAATCTGCAAAAGGAAGCAAAAGCATGAAATTCCAAAGCAAAATAGGCGTTCGCCTAAAGGCCACTCGACCGAGTGCTTGGGAGACTCGATCGAGTGGTACCCCTGAATGCAAACAGGGGACTCTTTACGAGGGCACTCGATCGAGTGCCAGGGTGACTCGGTCGAGTGGCACCTCCGAAGACAGGTCAGAAGCGTCTCATTGAGGATACTCGACCGAGTACTTGGGCGACTCGATCGAGTACCCCCCTGCAGTGGGAAAAATTTTCGAAAAAAGAAAGAAGAAAGAAAAATTGAAAATTGAAAAAAAAAAAAGCCAAGTGACATACTTGCAACAAACGGGTGCTACCGGTAAGGCGAATGGATGAGTCCCTTTTGCGATCGTCCAATCCTTGGATAATCTCGCCTGTGATCAACCAAGCCGGGCTGTGCTCAGTCTCCATCAGATCCACTACGGTCAGGAGACGGGTGTTTCCCATACAGGATAACAAATCCATATGACCCTCGAAAGCATATACATGAAGCATGCAAAAAGAGAAGGCCCTGCGGCTATAAGCCGGTCTAACCCGAACATCGAGTGAATTCATAAATTTCTCAGCCAAGTCGATCAGAGAAATTTTATCACCATCCATCATACGGGACACCTCATTGTGAGAGAGCCCTAGAAATTCTCTCAGCTTCCTCCTCGGGTCATAAATCGAGTACGGAACGGCGGGACGGAGTATCGGGTTCCATCCTCCTATAGCTGCAATCTCCTCAGGTAAAGGGCAAACTTCGCCCCGGGGAAAAGAAAAGACATGATATATGTCATCCCAATAAGCCAAGCAAGCATCCAGAAAGTAGCGGTCAACCACCATCTGACGGAACGGGTACAATTGGGTTATACCCGTCTGATTCAAAGCCACCCTATCTGCGTCTCTAAAGCGACGGGACCACTCCTGCAGCATCACGATCAACCTATCAATTCCCATGGCTAAACTTCTCAAGAAAATGGCTAGAACTTCTCAAAAGAATTAGAGAGACTTTCTCTTAAGAAGGGTTTGTTTTGTGACTTGTGAAGAAAATCAAAAGCAAGAAGGGTCAATATATAGCATTAGCCTTGCAAAATATTTAGGAAAATTTCCTAATCCTAATTAGGAATCAAACCACAATCCTAGTCTCAATACTAGCACGGGAATTTCCATCCCAAACTTTCCTAATCTTTGTTAGGAATCAAGAATCTCGAAGTTTCCAAATCTCAAAATCTCAAGATTTCAAATTTCAAAAAAATCAAAAATTCAAATTTTCAAAAAAAACCATTTCTCCTCAGTGCGAGTCATCTTACTGCCTACGTGTTGCATGCATTTTATGTGACTCATACAGGTACGACTCAAATAGGGATGTGCAACCCACGATAATTCCCCAGCAGAAGCCAACGACGGCATTTCAAGGGATGAGTCTACATACAGGCGCACCCAGGACTTACGAGACAAGTCCAATTCCCCACGGAGTTATCGGCTCAGGTATGACTTCTAGCTTGCGGCTGGCGAGCCCTTCACGCAAGTCTAATGGACTATAAACGACCCGGCCGGAAGTCCGCCAGGTTTCAATCCTCGATTGGCCTGGTGGATACTCTGACTTTCGCCCTGTCCAAGCCTCAGTCAGAGTGGGGGCTCTGTAGACACCCGCATTTTGACTGCCAGGTGTCTATGGCAGTTTCCCAAAAAACACCCGATGATGATCGGACGCTAACATGCTTCTATGCGCTCGGATACGGGCTCAAATCCATTAATCGCTGGCTAACACACTTACGGAGTACAAATCTCACAAAAACAACCTCGAATCCAGGCCCAGCAGGCCGTTTCGAGTCAAACAAGACTAATTTGGGCCAAAACCGACACCGGAATTAAAACCGACTCGTCACGACTGGGTCAATCCCGGTCAAAGTCGTTTCCGAGACACACCCAACAACCCCTCAAACATCAAAAGCCCAATTCAAACTCAAACCCCTCAAATACCCACGGTCAAGGTCCAAGCAAGTGACCCGCGCGACCCAGCTGGGCCACTCGATCGAGTGCCTCATCCACTCGATCGAGTGGGCCCTTATTCAGGCCCGACGGCTGACGCACAAGCCTACTCGACCGAGTCAGCCACCTACTCGGTCGAGTAACCCTAATCCGAAGCCCTAGCTTTTCCTATAAAAGGAACCCCCATGCACCCCTCTTCAACAACTTTTGCACAATTATCGAAACCCTAGAGCAACCTCGTATACACAAACTACGTCCTTTACAAACCCTAGCACACCCTAAGAAAACCCTAAACTAGCTTTAGGATTCATCAAACCCGAGCCACCATAACTCGACCTCCATAAACCTCGAAGACTCTTGTGTTATAGCCACGGTTACGAGTCCGCACCGAGACAAGAACATGTAGGTTGAGGGTGTCAAAACCCCGTTTCTTCCCTTCTCTTCCTTTTCTCGCGTCGTGTCTATTTCATATGGGTCGTTTTGTTTTTTTTATTTTTATCGCTATTATCGCATTATTAATATCAATAATACTAGTATCAAAACATTAAAATACCTATCAATTTGTGTCGAGTATGAGTGATATTGGAATAAGGAAATCCGAATATACAAGTGTACTGCACACGAGTTGACGGTCGCTTGTTCCGATATCCCGATTACTCGATTATTGAGATAGGTCAACTTCAACAATAGTTTTCATATCGTTATGCTATTATTATTATTATTCGCGCTTCGCATCGATTTTCAAAAAACCAATATCCTATTTCAATAAGGGTCGAAACCCGTTGACACGGATCCGACATCACAATCCCTAGGGATTTATTCCGATGTCGGAGAAGTCGAGGGAATCAAGTTTTTTTTATGTTTTCAATTAAAGCGTCGATTTTGGATTCGATACCAATTTCATAATTGGATATCGAGTCTAATAATCAAGTCATACGAATTAATTAACGCGATTTATTGATATCACGATAATTAATTTGAAGCGGCTAAGATTAATTTATTTATTCTCTATATCACTCTAATATTCCATATCGATTCAAATAATCGAGTGTGGAATATAACGAGTATTCAAAAGTAGAATCGAGTATAAATTCAACAATATTTATATTCGGTTCAACAAAGTTTGCGATCTATAAAAAAACCAAGTCGTGTGTAAATTGTGCCATATTTACGCCCGATACGGCCAAATCACCAAACTCTCAAGAATCAAAAGCAATCTCGAAATCAATTTTCAATTTGCAAACGAATTACAATTCGTACAGGGGGCACTCGACCGAGTGCCTAACCCACTCGGTCGAGTGGCACCCCAAAATCGAACCAGAAAGTCTGTCACGACACCCACTCGGTCGAGTCTCACAGTGACTCGGTCGAGTGGCCGCGTACTCGACCGAGTTGGTCAATAACTCGGCCGAGTATGGTCTATAACACGAAACAGAAACACCTTCTCAGGACCTACTCGATCGAGTCAATCGACTACTCGATCGAGTGACCTCATAACGACTCAAACACGAGTCGTACATCATCCTTTTTCTCAAAATCTCGATAGTATTTTACGACTTAGGTCAACACGTGCATAATTAATCACGTGTATACTATCTTTTCAAACCGTGCATCCTCATATTTGCATCCTTCAATTCAATTCATTATTTGGGCAAACCGTTAATATCGATTTACCGTTACTAACCGTTTGCTTGTTTCTTTCGTCAATTTAATTCTTGTTCGTTTATTGTACTAAATGAACCCGCATGCTAAAATACAACTTTGACGTTAATTTTAGTTGCATTAATTTGACTTAGAAACCCTTTTCAAATTCAATTCACACGTTTAGGGAAAATACTCTTTGCATATCATTTTCCCGTTTAACTAACGCGCGTATTGTAAGTCACTCGAATTCTTAGTAGAGGCCGCTAATGTGCGGGCGGGGTTGGGTGTCCTTTGTGGGCTTCCCAACACGTACCCTCACCCCTTACTCAGAACCTCGGTTTCCGGATGCCCGAAACCGTTGGCGCACGAGAGTCATTCAATACACAATATCCGATAATGTCGGTATTGGTATCAAATGCAAAGGGACGAGCCCAATAAACTCTGACATCGGAAATGGGCCGTATTTTGTATACGGACCACTACGACATAGAGTGGGCTCGAATGGTTCCGAATAACCACAAAATTCGGTGGCGACTCCACTTCGACCTAAATTTCAATTCGATCCGTTTCATATGGAGATTCATTCGCCTACCCAAACCCGCGCGTGGCCGCGTCGGGGTGGACCTATGTCATGTCCACAATAACGGTTTGCGCAAATGTTGAATTTAATTGAAAGATGTAAACGAGATGATGCATGGTTTGAAAACATAGTAATACACGTGATTAATTAGGCACGTGTTGACCTAAGTCGTAGAACACTATCGAATTTAGAAAGAAGAAGAATGTTCGACTCATGGTTTTGGTCGTGATGAGGCCACTCGATCGAGTGATCGATGGACTCGATCGAGTGAACCTCTAAAAAAGGTTTCTGTTTTGCGTTTCAGACCATACTCGGCCGAGTTATTGGCCAACTCGGTCGAGTACATGGTCACTCGACCGAGTCACTGTGAGACTCGACCAAGTGGGGGTCGTAGTAAGCATTCTGATCCGATTTTGGGGTGCCACTCGACCGAGTGGTCTAGGCACTCTGTCGAGTGCCCCCTGTAGGAATTATAATTCGTTCGCAATTTTGTATTGATTTAGAAACTGCTTTTGATTTTTGATAATTCGACGGTTTTACCGAATTGAGCATAAATATTGTATGACTTATGCTCGATTCGGGTTTTTTATAAATCATCAATTTGATTGAACCGAATATAAATATTATTGAATTTATACCCGACTCTAAATTTAAATGCTCGTTATATCCCGTATTCGATTATTGAATCAATACGGAATACTAGAGCTAAAAAATAAAGAAAATTGATTTGAGTCGTTTTAAGTCAATCAAAACGACATGAATTTCTCTCCGCCTTTGTAGCGTCGTAATTACAACATGACCTCTACGTTAGCATCAACGAGAAATCGAATTAATTGAATTAAATTGACTAGATTGTTAGATTCGACATCCAACTATGAAATTGGCATCGGATCTGACGAATCGATACTTTGCTTAAATTAGAGGACTTGATTCCCTCGGCTTCTTCGACATCGAAATAGATCCCTAAGGATTATGATGTCGGATCCACGTCAACGGGTTTCGACCCTTATTAAAAATACGTATCTTGAAAAAGGTTTTTTAGGAAATCGATGCAATATGCGAATAACAATAATGATACAAACGATATGAAAATTTTTGTTTAAGTTAACTTATCTCAATAATCAAATAGTCGGGATACCGGAATAAGCGACCGTCAACGCTGTGTGCAGTACACTTGTATATTCGTGTTTTCTTATTCCGATATCCCTCTTATTCGACACAAATCGATAAGTGTCTTAATGCTTTTATATTGATAGTATTATCGATATTATGACACAATGAACAAAATAAAAAAACGAAAAAAAGACGAAGAAAAGG
>OY288253.1:39261065-39266065 GCA_958450325.1 Agrostemma githago | reverse complement strand
GGACGAGACTCGGTAACCAAGGCCTTTTCACACCGTGGGTGGTCATAATGGTCAAAATGCAAATCCCGTAGTAAATCCCTAGTAAGCTAGGTGGACTCAAGGTAAAGGACCAACGAATTCATTGATTTATGGTCATTCTACTAGACTAAAGTCCAAGAGTCGATTTATACTACTAAAAAGGGAAAGTATGCACTCACACACTAGCCTCTAAACCGGGTTTTCGAAAACGGTTTACACACATGACACACAACAAAACACAAAACAAAGACTCAACGAAAATGAAAGAAAAAGAGACAAAACAAAACAAAACAAAGCAAAACAAAGCAAAACAAGGAGAAACAACACATAAACAAAACAAACACCACCCCGATCTTCAAACAAGTCTCCAAATCCACCACAATCTTTACAAAGCTCCTCCCGAGCACACATCACCACAAATCTCCTCCAAACTCACAAGAAGAAAAGAGGGAAAAAGGGATGAAGAGATGTTATCGGAAGTCTTGAAAGCTCACCAAAGCTAACGGCGATTAAAGCAACCTATAAGGGAAAGGGAGGCAAAACACGCACACAAAACAAATACACGACACAATGACACAAGAGGAAAACACACAAAAGAAAAATCATTTTGATTTTTGTGAATTTCTTTTCAAATTTTTATGGATTTTAAAGATTTTTTTCAAAAACTAAGGAAATAAAACTAACTACGCTAGAATATCGCTCCCCCACACTTAAACCGAGCAATGTTCTCATATGCTCAATCGTAGTGTGCGGAGAGACAAAAGAAAAAGAAGAGAAACTACGAAAATAAAGCTAAAAATCAAAAAGTGGAGAAAAGGGTAGAAAGCGTCCGGCCGGGGTGTAGTCAAGTCACCATGGGCGGAGACAAGAAAAGATATGGATGGGGGAAGAAAATAAAAAGGAAGGAAATAAAAGGAAATGGGAGGGGAGGGCTAGGTGTAATCAAGTCACCTAGCCCGGATTCCGCCTTAATCCGACTAAATCCTCAAAAAGAAAGAGTGAAAAACTTGTAAAATTTGGATTTTGAAAATGACTCTCGTTGTAGTCACATCATCGAGAATCGGGAGCAACCAAAACCAAGGCCTCGAAGGCCACTAAGGTACCATGACTCAAGGGGAAGGGTATAAACAAAGGAAAACAAGCAACAACAAAAACGGAAAAGAAAGGGTAGTTGTCATACCATAGGTTAGCAACTCACTCTCTCCATCGTCTCATATATCAATATAGGCACTTGCTTGTCTTCATCGTTGCTATCCCGCTTCAAGCTTGATAGAACCGCATGGTAGAGGTAGTAATGGTGTGAGGGGGTGGGATTTGATGTGAATATCGGTCTAAAGTGAGGAGGAAATGAGGTTAAGGTATGTAAATGAGGGACATGGGTGGTATGACATGAGCAAGGATGGGTAGGGAGGTTGGGTGGGGGTATACAATGGTTGGGTGGGCTTAAATGTCGAAGAAGAAGCACCAAAAAGGAGTAGGGGGTCATCCCGGTCGGGATGGGTGATACCGATCGGGATGACATACCCGTCCCGGTCGGGAAAGCTCCTTCCCGATCGGGATGACACTCCAGTGAACTCGATTTTTGGCACCCTCATCCCGATCGGGACGGCCCCATCCCGGTCGGGACGACACACCCTTCCCGGTTGGGAAGGGTCTTCATGACTCCCATGACCCCAAAAACCGACTCCCTTACTCACATTCCAAGCTCTATCGATAACCACTCCTTTCTAGGAGTCACCTTCACTTCACCTATCACAATAAACTCAAAGTACACATCAAATTCACTCCCTCACATCGCTCATCAAAATGCCAAATCAATTACAAGAATATCACAAAACTAACAAAATCAAGAGAAAAATCACACAAATACAAGCACAAGTACTCTAAAGAGGAGAGGAGAATGTACAACATGACGGTTCTTTAGGAACTCCGTCAAACCTAGGATGGTGGACTCTTCTTCAACCGTAGCCCTCAAGGGCATGGAAGAGCAAGTCGAACGCGCTACCGACATCATAATGTAGGCCCAAGAAGCGCTCGAGCCTAGCTAACCTCCACGGCCTCCAAGGTGGAGGCAAGAAGTAGGATTTCCAAGACCCAAAATCATCATTCGTGTCATATCCGGGGTCTATCCATCCTATGAGCTTCACCGGCCTCTTCATCACTAGGCATCGCCTCCAATCATTAGCAAGCTTCATCTCCAAGAAACAAGGCACAAAAAGTGGTTTTGGCCTCATCTCCTCAATGCACACCCCCACACTTTCCTCAAGTTGTGGTTCCCCATCTTCATCACTAGGCCCCATATCATCTTGGAGAAGAGGATCGAAACTTCTACCGGCGGTTTCAATCTCCTCCAAGTCATCGCTTGGTGTACTAGTAAGGGGCTCTTGATGCTTATCCACATTATCGCATAAGGGCAACTCGAGGCTAACAACTTCACCCAACTTCCTCACAAATTCTACCAAACCATCCCACTCACCATCCTCCTCCAATTCCTCACCAATGTTGTCTTCACCGAGGGTCATCTCCTCATTCGTCTCCTTTTGGGTAGACGATTGAGGTTCTTCAAAGCAAATCTCTCCTCCAAAGGGAACTACATCAACGGTTTCATGGTTAGGTTGCTCCTCTCTCTAAAGTGGGCACCCTTCATCTAATCGCGATGTTCGGGATAAATTCATTACGGTTTAAACCGATATTGCATTTAATCGAGCATCCCTCGCCTCGTTTTCCCTTCGAATTTGGGCCATTAATTCATCTTGTTCTTTTTGCAATTGAAGCATAGAATGATACAACTCCAAGTTTGACGATTGGTGGTCCTTGAGGTCTTGTAAAGCTCCATGATAATCTTGATAATCTTGATGATAATCTTGATAATCTTGATTAAACATGGTGTCTTGATGATGCCCAAGGGGTGGGGCATCATATTGTTGGTAGTGAGGTTGAGGTGATTGGTAGTATTGTGGGTCATGGGGTTCATATTGTGGTTGGGGTGGAGGGTAATATGGTGGGTTTTGGGGGTATTGGCTTCCATAAGGCGAATCTTGATTGAACATGGTGGGTTCACAATCATAGCTTGAGTAATAGCCACCTTGATCGTAGGATTGATAGTCATTCGCTTGTTGGTAGCCATTTCCATACTCTTGAGGATCATACCCATCTTGATTACCCCAAGAAGCTTGATAATGGTAGGGGGACGTCATGTCATGGCTTTGGTTCATGGAAGAAGAGGAGTAGCTCATATCGGCTCCCGAGTATGTGGAGTTTAGATCAAACCCCATGCTCGCTCGAAAATCGTAGTCCATACCTGGTTGAGGACTTCTAAATCTAGCAATTGTCCGTTAAAGCGGCTCTAAGTCGCAAGAAGAAGATGGTCACCACCTCTAACTGTAAACTAAGAGCAAACGTGAGAAGTCTAGTGCTTTTTGGGCACTAGACAAGAGAGAAATAAACCACACACACACAAGAAGCAAGGTAACAAAAAGAAAAAAGAAAAACACAAACACAAAGACAAAGTCAAGTAACTAGGAAAACAAAGTCTAAACTAGCACCGTCCCCGGCAACGGCGCCAATTTGATGGGAAGGGATTTGTCGTGGATCCCGCCACCAAATAAAAACCAACTTACCTAACTAGGGTAGCTAGGGTAAGTCGGGTCGAATCCACAGGGACGGGAGGTCGGACTAAGGTATGCTACGGTCTAGGACTAGGTTCGAGACGAGCTAATCTAAGGAGGGGGAGACTAGGACTAAGCTAGGTCTAAAGCAAGAAAACAAACAAGGAAAACGGGCTAGGATTAGGTCGGGGTCAAAGGGGTAACGGAATGGTCAAGGAGGAGTTAGAGTGAAGGCGGTAGTAGGGTAATCTAGGTAATCTAACTTAGACCGACCTAGAGGTTCCTCATGGAACCCATCCGGCGACACACATGACAAAGGAAGGCAAGAAAAACAAGCATTCCAACCTACTTAGTCATTCAAGCATTCCAACAAATATGTAACATGCATCACTCAAGAAGAAACCCAAATATTCCACCAACATCTCCAACAAACCCTTAATCATCCAATTAACACCCTAATCACCCTACTAACCCTAGCAAGAACACTACTTTAACATTATCAAACTAATTCTAACATCAACAAGAGGAAACAACACAAACATCAAAACATACATAATGAAACTACCAAATATGATGAACAAAACAATAAACAAGAACTAAAGAATCAAACTTGATTAAAGAAACAAGATAAAGAGTAAAAGGAAGAAAGAATTATACCAAACTAGTGAAGGAGAAAGATTGAAACTTGCATTAATGAAGAAAACCCAAAACAAACCACCAAGGTTGTCAATCTTGGAAGGATCTTGAAGAATTCCCTTAATACAAGTACTAAACTAAGATTAACTACTAATTACCGACTAATCTACACTAATCTACTCTAATCTAACCTAAAGTAGTCTAGGGTTTAGTGGGAAGTGAAGAGCATAAGCTAAGATAGTGTCTTAATACAAGAGGGGGGGTATATATAGGGTTACAAGTGGAAAGGAGAAGAGAAGATGAAGCGCGGAGCAGCAGCAGCCCTTCCCGGCCGGGAGGAGGTGGTCCCGGTCGGGAAGGTGTCGGTCCCGGCCGGGAGGAGCTGGTCCCGTTCGGGATGGACCCAATACAGCAACCCTCTCTTTTCTGCACTTCATCCCGGACGGGATGAGGTCATACCCGTCGGGGATGAGTCTTGTAGGCCTCCAATATGATCTTTTTGGTTTCTCCTTGCTTCACATGGACTTCTCATTGATTCTCGGGACTCGGGATCGGTTCTCGGAGGCTCGGGATTGGGTCCCAAGGTCTCGGGGTCGAATCCAAGGCATCGAGTGATCGTTCCTTCACTTCGTTGGTTCCGAAAAGTGTATGTATTGAGTCGGAATTGCTCCAACTCTTCATGAATGGTCTCGGGAACCTGAAACGAACTAGAGGAAGCATAAGTAGCCCATAAATCGC
>OY288253.1:39231065-39256065 GCA_958450325.1 Agrostemma githago | reverse complement strand
GGCTCGCCCACGGTCCCGATGCGGCCCGGGGCCCGGGTCCCGATTTACGCCCAAGTGCCCGCACCCGGGCCCGCGTCTTTCTATCATTAGATATGCACGCTTGGGACGCTCCTACTAGATCCGTAGGACCCACCTCCTGATGCGGGACGGGGCCCGGGTCCCGATTTACGCCCAAGCGTCCCAAGCGTCCAAAGTGCCAAGCGTCTCAAGTGCCCCAAGTGCCCAAGTGCCCGCACCCGCGCCTGCGTCTTTTGATCATTAAATGCGCACATTGGGACGCTTCTACTAGATCCGTAGGACCCACCTAGGGCCCGCTACCGTTGACGGGGCCAACTGATCGCCGTCCCGGAAAGCGGTACCGCTCCCGGGCCTACCTTAGCCTGACCATGACCGATCACCCTAGGGTGACCGGTCACCCGCCTAACCCACCCTCAGGCAGCTGCTCCCCCTGTAGAGCAATATTTGATTTTTGTGCTCTGCCCACAGTAGACATTGAAAAGTGAGAATCACGATATGAAATTGGGGTGCCCCAAATGACCGATCACCCGCCTGACCATGACCGATCACCTTCCCATGAGCCACACCCATGGTGCCCTGGGCTAGCCCACGTTTCCCACTCATCCGATTGGGACGCCTGAGGTGTCAGTGGACAGCTAACCGGGAGCAGTTGATGCCAGGCTCGAGAAACTCCGGATTCCACCTGTTTTGGTCCCGTAAATCCCTCCCGAAGTGAGGGTAATTCTCGGACGGCCAGCTAGAAACGTTACTTAGGGCCACCAAACACACATCCGATCTGGACGGTTGAGGAAAATATGAGCCCGAGGCGCGCGCTCCCGGAGAGCGGGTGAGTACCGAGGAAACGCCTTGAAACACCCCTTGTCCATTAATCTTAGGGACTCCTCCCGTTTAGCCCCCGTCCGCTCTCGGGCGCACGCTCCACGCTCTGGGCATCGAACCCCCCGCTCAACACTTAACCGTTTTTCTGGGCCTCCAAACACGAACTGAAACCTCCCGGCGACGCACGTAGAGTGTGGGGGAGGGGGGGATTCGGGGGAGGGACGAATCGAAGCGACATAGGGCTGAATCTCAGTGGATCGTGGCAGCAAGGCCACTCTGCCACTTACAATACCCCGTCGCGTATTTAAGTCGTCTGCAAAGGATTCAACCCGCCGCCGGTTAAAATTATTTTAAGGCGACCACTGCATCGCATCAGATGCGCTGACTTAGCCCACGACACGTGCCCTTGGGGGCCTAAGCCCCAGCTGTGGGTCGGCAATCGAACGGCGGGTGTATGCATCGCTTCTGGCCCAGATTCTGACTTAGAGGCGTTCAGTCATAATCCAGCACACGGTAGCTTCGCGCCACTGGCTTTTCAACCAAGCGCGATGACCAATTGATAAGTGTAGTTTGTAGTGCCTATTTCGTAGTATTTTGGTCCCATTTTCCTTGTGGAATCGCTCCTTGGGAGCGATTCATGGGCTACTTATGCTTCCTCTAGCTCGTTTCAGGTTCCCGAGACCATTCGTGAGGAGTTTGAGTGATTCCGACTCAATACATACACTTTTTGGAGCCAACGAAGCGGAGGAACGATCACTCGATGCCTTGGATTCGACCCCGAGACCTTGGGACCCAATCCCGAGCCTCCGAGACCCAATCCCGAGTCCCGAGAATCGATGAGAAGTTCATGTGAAGCAAGGAGGAACCAAAAGGATCATATTGGAGGCCTACAAGACTCATCCCCGATGGGTATGCACCTCATCCCGTCGGGGATGAAGTGCGCTTTTAGAGGAGTCACTGCCAGGCCGTCCCGGTCGGGACCAACCCGTCCCGGTCGGGATGACCGGCCGTCCCGGTCGGGATGATCACGTCCCGGTCGGGACCGACGTGCTGTAGCCGGAAGTTCTTTTTCCTCCCTCCTTCATTCTTGTACCCCTATATATACTTCTGTAGACACCCGCATTTTGCCTGCTAGTGTCTATAGCAGTTCCCGACAAACACCCGATGATGATCGGACGCAAACATGACTTAGTATACTCGGATTTGGGCCCGAAATCAATAATATCTGACATGGACTTTTAGCGGAGTAATAATCTCACAAAACAGACATCAAATTAAGGCCCAGTGGGTCGTTCCGAGCAAAATAAGACTAATTTGGGCCAAAACCGACACCAAAGATAAATCCCGTCTTTTGGCGACCGGGTCGAAACCCGGTCAAAGACGAACCCGTCGCAAAATCAGCCCAGGTACATCTTCTAGAAGATGGCGCCCAACCACATTTTCAAAAAAGATCACACAATCAAACCAAGTCAACCTTTCCTCTTTTATCTCGGATTATCTGATCCACTCGATCGAGTGGATTGACCCACTCGGTCGAGTGGAGCGTCAAAAACCGGATCAGGCCCATTTTCTAGGGCACTCGACCGAGTGCACTAGGGCCACTCGATCGAGTGACCCTAGGTCGTGGGGTAAACTCTATAAATACCCCATGACCCTCACTCATTTCACAACTTTTACCAACCTTCTACACATCCATTTTACCCTACATTTACCCTACACCTCAGCCACACTCTTCACTCTACAACCCTAAGCAATCACATACAAAGACCGAGTCCCTTGTCCCTCGATAAACCGACAACACACACACACACACACACCATAACTTACATACATCCTCGATACTCTATAGTCCCGTCACTATTTGCGAGCCCATTTCCGAGGTCCCTACTAAGCATGTATGTTGAGGGTGTCCCAAATCCCGTTTCTATCTTTGTTATTTTCGCTTATGTTTTTGTATCGTTTATTTTGTACTTTTACTAGTATCGTAATCCTAACACTAACTCTAACATTCTAACATTTTACTTTTTGCATACTAACTTTTACATTTCGTTGCTAACATTATAACCATACCGTGTATATATATATAACTAGTATCAAAATTTCGGTTTCGGATACGTTTGACTATAATTGTCGCCTAAAGTCCGTCTAATCCTTTTACGAGCAACGACGGAGGTGGAGCCCTTTCGAGGAGCCCCGCCCCAATGTGCTCAAAGGCGTGACGTGATCGCGACTAATCATAGTTGAACGCATTCAATCCCATTTTAATTAGTGCGGAACCCATTGACACGAAAACCGACATCACATAACCCGAAAGGGTTAGTTTCGATGTCGTGACGTAGAGGGAAGCATTTCGTTACTAATTCAAATTTTCTAACACAAACATTCCCTAAAATCCCGACGACGGTATTATGATCGTATATGTACACGATTATAGTACCGGAGGTTGAGTTAAATCCAAATCAAGCGATATTTGTATTTAACTCGATTGACCGTCGTTTTCAAACCCAAAAACCAAACGAGTTAACGCTCGTACAGGGACTACTCGACCGAGTGCTTAGGCCACTCGATCGAGTAGTGTCCATAAAACTGGGCAGATTACCTTTCAAGGGCACACTCGACCGAGTCAGACTATGACTCGACCGAGTGGGTCCTGTAACCCAGAAAACCGAGAGCTTAAATGCAACATTTAAGCCTCGTCTTGTTTTTACGACTCTTAGTCGACACGTGTAAAGCCAGTCACGTGAATCCATTTTCCAAAACCCACGTTTATCGTGGCAACTCCTTTTCCAAAGACCCGATAACGGTATTACAATCATATGAGACATGATTATATTATCGGCAAACCGAATTAAATTTAAATTCGTCCATATTTTAATTTAATTCGGCCAACTCTCGATTTAAAACACATAAAAACACGAGTCATAGCTCGTACAGGTGCTACTCGGCCGAGTACACCTACCACTCGACCGAGTAACACCCCAAACCGTGGGCAGAAGCTTCTTTTAGGACGCACTCGACCGAGTCAGACCATGACTCGACCGAGTGAGTCCTGTAGCCCTGTGACCGAGGGCCTTGACACACCTTTCAAGCCTCATCTCTTTTATCGACATTAGTCATCACGTGTAAAGACAATCACGTGACTCTCCTATTTTCAAAATCATGCACAACACGACACGTAGAACGACTTTGACCACCTTTTGACATGATAAGTCGGGACAAGACTACGGGATATGAGATCGGGCTAGCAATACGCCACAGTCTCATATTTCCGTCCTTCGTTTAGTACACGATATAATGTGTATTTAATCGGGGTTAGTCCATCTACACTTTTCGCGGTCTAGCTTACATACGGGTCCGTCCATATCTTTGTATCGCGTTATTTTTATTACTTTTATGTAATGTTGTATTGTGAATTCCGGGTTGTATTTCCGCCCGTGTAACTTGTACGTTACCCTTTTCATTTACTTTCGAGCTCTGTTTATTTACTTGCTTTTACGCTTTATAAACGAACCTCGCATGCTAAACCACTTTGACCAAAAATAAGATGCATTAAATGACGTAGTTCACATACTATTAATATGCTTAGCCCGAAAACGCTGTTTGCATATCATTTAATCGTTTTACTAGCGCGCACACACGAACACGAACGATGTCTTAGTAAAGGCCGCCATGTGCGGGCGGGGTTGGGTGTCCTTAGTGGGCTTCCCAACACGTACCCTCACCCCTTACTCAGAACCTTTGGTTTCCGGATGCCCGAAACCCTTGGCGCACGAGAGTCATTCTATACACGAAAGCCGGTTTATACGGAATCGGTATTGCAATGCAAAGGGACGAGCCCAATGAACTCTGAAATTGAAGTGGGCTTACTTTGTGTATAGCCCATGACGACATAGAGTGGGCTCGTATGGTTCCGAATAACCACAAAATTCGGTGGCGACTCCATTTTGACTTAAATTTCGAACCCGAGAACAATCTCACCACGAGATTCATTCGCCTACCCAAACCCGCGCGTGGCCGCGTCGGGGTGGACCTACGTCATGTCCACAATTTGGCGACTCCGCTGGGGATACCTGATGTACTACATGGCATCGGGGTTCCTAGGGTGAGACTCGAAGAGAAATCGTTCGAATATTAGTGTGTGCGCATTAGTTTAATGGTTCATGCATAACCCAAATTTTGCCCGGGCCGGTTACTTGTGACCGACGTCCCACTATACCACGGTGCATTCCTACATGGGTGCGCTAAAGACTTCGATGGCGGAACTCACCGGGGTTTTACGGCAGGTCCTAGTTCCAAATCGGCTAGGAAGTCCGTCCCGTTTCGTGAGAATGCGATCGTTGTTGGTATAGACCCTATTGTGACCGACCGAGACTTAGTGTAAAGCATACATGAGCGTGTCGTTATACTGCTTGTTTGACTACATGCTACTTGGTTTCCGTGTCATTTTTCCAAAAACCGTCATTTCAAAAAATGCATCTTTCCAAAAAACACCGAAATTTTGAAAAACCCGAAATGCTGTCCGTTTCGGGACCCGCCTTTTCAAAATATCCAATTTTCAAAACTCGGAATGCCGCCGAAATTTAGGATCAACTGATTTGACTCAAAATATCTTTTTTCTCTAGTCGGCATGCTGCCCATTTTAATTCGTGAATTTCCAACACCATCTCGATTCTCTGAATTTTTCAAAATTCTAATCTTGGTTTTCGGAATTCCGTTTTTTTCAAAACTCTCGGAAATTCTTCCGCTCATTCAGCATTCAAATTTCAAACATCCAACTATCCTAGTAAACCTTCCTTATTATAGGACCTACCGTCTAGCCGTGTGTCGGGTCTTTGCATAGTATGTCGAAGGTCTATAGCGTCGAAACTCCGCTGATCCTATATAGCGAGTTTCCCCCCTTTCCCGAGTCCGCCTTATCAGTCAAGGCACGACCGACCCGCGTAGGGCATACCCCTACAAAGGAAAGTCCGTCCATACACTCGAGTCAAAAGTCTCGGGAAAAGTCTCACGTGGACCTTCCTTCGAACGGGATTAGGCCCACAAAGCCAAAATCCTAAGGAAGTTATACCACCCATCGAGTCATCCGTCTAGATGTCTTTCTCGAGTCTCTAGTCTCCTTTCCTAGTGTTGCTCGGGATGTACTTTTCCTTTCCTTTTCCGAGATCTGGGTTCAGTTTCTGATTACGCGGTGTTCTTACAGACAGGCCGCCGGCAACCAGACACGCTCGAAGGATGGCTACTTTGAACAGTCTACAAACCGCTTTGGACGCCATGGTCGCGAAGCAGACCGACATCGAGGCCCAACTGACCGAAATGAGGGCTGGCCAAGTGGCCATTGTTGCTCGCCTAGCTACGGTTGAGCAAGGGACCCCTAATGTCGGGACTACTGGGCCCATAACTGAACTGGTCAGCGCAGTGCGCCGGTTAGAAGAACAAGTCCATTTGACTGGGAGTAACAATATCCACCGGGAGAATAGCCGAGAGTACTCTACGGTGAGTGACAAGCTGCCTGCAAACCTGAACCTCACGGGTTTGCCCATGTTCGAGGGAACTGAAGACCCGTTACTACATGTACGGGCCTTCAAGGAATTCATGGCCATCAAGGGAGTGGACTCATCCATGTTCAAGAACCTCTTCGCTGCATCCCTTGAGAAGCACCCACGGGCCTGGTACTATAGGCTAGACCCGAAAAAATACCCTACATGGGATGATGTGGCTACCGAGTTCGCTCGGAACTATGCTGACAACACCGAGATCCAAACCACAATGCGATCTCTGGAGGTCATGGCCCAAGAGCCAAAAGAAGGTTTCACTAAATACCTTCAACGCTGGAGGGCCGAGAGCGTGAAGTTGGTCGATAAGCCCAACGAGAAGACCTTAGTGGAGGCTTTTGTCAAGAACCTCCTCCCCTCCTACCGGGTTCACCTCCGGTACGCAGTCATACCCAACTTCACCACCCTTACTGAAATGGGTATGAGGATCGAGGACGACCTGAGACTAGAAAGCCTCACCAAGGCTACTAGCAAAGGATACCAAGGGGCCTCTTCATCCACCACTAAGCCCCAGGCTGCAACCCGCAGCATTTTTGACGCGGTCAATCTACTAGATGCCCCGTCCAAGAAGAACACCCCACCTCGGGTCTTCACTGATATAGGTACTACCTATACTTATGCCTTACAAAGGCTATCCTCCAAAGGCCTAATCCAACCGATAGGCCCAACTCCTGAAGTTCCGGTCGAGCGACGCTCCAAGAACTACAATGCTCAGGCCTATTGCCAATACCACCGAGGCAATGGGCACGATACCGAGAAGTGTTGGAAGCTGAAACACTTGATCCAGGACCTGATTGAAAGCGGAAAAATCCCGCTACCCGGAGATAAGCCCAGCAACAAGGAGAACCCTTTCAGCTCCCATGCCGTCTTTGCCGGGGAGGTGATCGACTGCTCTCACCTTATCTCCCCCTACATCCCGCAAGTGAACGGGATTTGGTTTGACGACGAGGATGATATCTACCTCGCTAAAGGGAAAGTCGTTCCCATCACCCCTGAACAGATTCGAGAGGTCAAAATTCGAGTCTTAGCCAGCAACAACCTTGGTCGTCCCTACTTAGCCACAAGCACTAGGGACACCCCTATCCCGACAACCATCACCGATCCACTCGGGATGGAAGTCGCCCCTGAAGAGCCGACCGCCGAAACGGCCGTCGTGAAGCAATTGAAGAGAACCCGAGTTGACCTCACTATATGGCAACTCCTTGTTAGCTCTCAAGAACATCGAGAGGCACTTACAAAGGCTCTCGATCAAGTCAAGATCGACTCTCTGGCTACCCCCGCTGAAATGGTAGCCACGGTCCTACCCCACCTAAAGGGTAAGGCCAAAGTAGGAGGCCCAATGATCACATTTTCCGAAGCCGATCTACCGCCATTCGGGACCTCCCACAACCTGGCCCTTTACATCACGGTGATTTGCCGGGGGAAGTACCTCCCGATGACCCTAGTTGATGACGGGTCGGCCGTGAATGTCCTTCCTCTAAGGACCGCCAAAGCCCTCGGCATTACCGAGGCTGACTATATCCCGACCGCTCAAACCATCCAAGCCTTCGATGGGAGCCCAAAGTTGGTAGCTGGGGCCATAAAACTGACCGTCATCACGGGCCCAGTAGAAAAGGAGCTTGAATTCCAGGTGATTGATGTCACCTCCTCATTCAACTTACTCCTAGGAAGGCCGTGGATTCACGCGGTAAAAGCTGTGTCCTCCACCCTCCACCGCAAGATCAAGATGCCTCTACTCGACGGTATTATTACTCTAGAGGCGACCCCAATGACCGTGGCTAGCTGTAACGCCACGGGCCGCACGGACCTCTGGGGGTTCGACTTTGTGGGGATGATCGAGGAAGAGTACCTTTTTAGGCCTTAGTTCACCACGAGCATTGACACGATGCTCCAGAACCTAGGGTACCTTCCGGGGGCTACCTCTCGACCCGACCTGCCAGCTGGGAAGATCATCGAGGTCCTTAAGGACGAAGACTCTCACTTCGGCCTTGGCTATGCCCTCACTCCGGACAACGTTGTCCGAGCAGGAATTGAAAAAGCCTGCGACATCATGAAGGGTACCTACTTGAGCCCTTATAGCCCACGGTTGTCTGACTACTTTGTCACACCCGTATTCGGGGCTGTCCAGGTTGGACTATACCAACCCAATGCAACGCACCTCGGGACCCACTTGGCCCGGGATTGCAACTACATCCCAGATGAGGTGTTCGCCCTCACCCAGTCCGACGGAGCGGACGATGCCGAGCCCGCGCTGGGGCTACTCATCGGGGAAGACACCGTAGCCCCGACTCCAAAGGAAGACCTGGTCAACCTGATTCTCCGCAGCAACAGGTTTGACCCGACCAAGCTGATCTCGGATGTTGGCTCCGAGACGGGAAAAAGGGCCTGGAGGAAGACTGTCAAGTGGACTGACAGTCAAGGAAGGATCTACAAGCTGATCGCCGGAGAGGGAGACATGCCTGAGTCTGAGTCCGAGTCTGAGTCGGAGTCTGGGTCAGAGTCTGAGGTCGAGTCTAGAGAAGTCAGTGCTAGAGTCACTCCTGTAACCCCCCTCCCTTCTATCATTCCTGCTGCTAGCACCTCGGGGTCTGTCCCGAGTGCTTTACCAATTCCGCCACTGACCAATGATCAGATGGCTGCTCTCTTTGAGCTGTTTTCTAAATTTTCAATTAATAATAACAACCGTTCTGCTTACGACTTGTCTCTTTTAAATCCTGCTTTCAAAAATGATTTATGCTATGACATTGAGAAATCCGACGAACAGGTACCCTTACCTCCACATCTGATCGAGCAACTCGAGCAAAGGGAGTCCCGGAATCCGGTAATTGAAGAGACCGAGTCCATAAATGTGGGAACAACCTTAGAGTCTCAGATGCTTAAGATAGGGTTATCCTTAGATCCCGAGGAGAAACAACAGTTTATAAACCTTCTCCAAGAGTTCAAAGATGTCTTCGCGTGGTCCTACAAGGACATGCCGGGGATAGACCGGGAAATAGCCGAGCACCACATACCTATCAAAGATGGGTGCAAACCGGTCAAACAAAAGCTTCGTCGAATGAGGCCCGAGTGGTCTCTCAAAGTAAAAGAAGAAGTCGACAAGCAATTCAAAGCCGGCTTCATACAAGTCTCCGAGTATCCGGACTGGGTCGCAAACATCGTGCCGGTTCCTAAAAAGGACGGTAAGGTGCGGGTATGCGTAGACTTTCGGGATCTTAACAAAGCAAGCCCGAAGGATGATTTTCCGTTACCACACATCGATATACTGGTGGATAACACGGCCGATCATGCTCTTCTGTCATTCATGGACGGGTATGCCGGATATAATCAAATCAAGATGGCGGAAGAAGACATGAGTAAGACTACCTTCACTACACCTTGGGGTACTTACTGCTACACCGTCATGCCATTTGGTCTCATTAATGCCGGGGCCACATACCAAAGGACCGCTACCACCTTATTACATGACATGATGCATAAAGAGGTAGAGGTCTATGTAGACGACATGATCGTCAAATCCAAAGAACGGGACGGTCACATCACCGCCCTAAGAAAATTCTTCATCCGACTGCGCAAGTACAACATGAGGCTAAACCCTCAGAAATGCAGTTTTGGGGTAACGTCAGGCAAATTACTGGGTCATATCGTTAGCCAACGAGGTATCGAAGTCGACCCAGCTAAAATCAAAGCCATTACCGAGATGCAAGCTCCTAAAACCGAAAAAGAAATAAGGGGATTTCTCGGGAAAGTCCAGTACATTAGTCGATTCATTTCCAAGCTAATTATGGTGTGTGAACCAATTTTCAAGAAACTGAAAATAGGGGAGCGGGTACTATGGGATGACAAATGCCAAGCTGCTTTCGACAAAATCAAGGAGATTCTGGCTGCTCCGCCAGTTTTAATGCCACCTCAACCCGGTTTGCCTTTGTTGTTATACCTAACAGCGACCGAAACAGCCATGGGGGCTATGCTGGCTCAGACAGTAGACTCCGAAGAGCGAGCCATCTATTACATCAGTAAGAAGTTTTTAGAGTATGAGTGCAAATATACCATGCTCGAAAAGACGTGCTTGGCTCTAGTCTGGGCCACTAAGAAGCTCCGACATTATATGCTCGGCTATGAGGTCCATGTGCTATCCAAGATGGACCCGATCAAGTACCTCTTCGAAAAACCTATCCTTAACGGCCGGATTTCAAGATGGACTCTAATGTTGGCAGAGTTCGACCTAAAATTTGTACCTTTAAAAGCTATTAAGGGGCGAATAGTAGCTGAATTCCTCGCCGACAGCCCGGTAACCGAGGAAGGGCACACCGATACCTGGTCCTTCCCAGACGAAGATATTTTCCATACCGATGCCAAAACATGGGATTTATACTTCGACGGAGCGTCTAACTTTCGAGGGTTCGGAGTCGGGATCCTCCTAATTTCACCAAAAGGGGAGCATACTCCCGTCTCCATCAAACTAGACTTTGACGTCACTAACAATGCAGCAGAATACGAAGCATGCATTTATGGGCTACAAGCCGCCGCCAACCTAGGGATTACAAATCTCCGGGTACATGGCGACTCATCCTTGGTCATTAACCAAGCACTTCAAAAATGGAAGACTCGGAATGCTAATCTCGTGGCCTACCAGGCACGAGTAAGGGATCTCGAGAAACAATTCCAAAAGGTAGAATACATATACCTGCCTCGGGAAGAGAATCAGTTTGCAGATGCACTCTCAAAATTAGCATCTTTACTGAACATTCCCGACCATGTGACCAGTATGCCAATTTGCGTCGAAAGACGGTCCGAGCCGGCGTACGTCTATGACATTGAAGACATCGAGATAACCGATCCCGAACCATGGTACCAAGCTGTGTTAACATACCTGACCAACGGAGAGTATCCCCCCGGGACGGAAAGCCGAGCCAAGAAAGCCTTACGAAGGCTAGCCACCCAGTTCATCCGTACTAATGACGGACAACTGTACAAAAAGACGGCACATGGGGCTCTTCTCCTTTGTGTTGACAAATATAAGGCCGAGAAGATAATGGCCGAAGTACATGATGGTGAAAACGGCCCACACATGAATGCTCACATGCTGGTCCGAAAAATCATGAGGCTCGGGTATTACTGGAACACCATGGAAGCCGACTGCCAGTTATATGTCAAACATTGCCATAACTGTCAAATCTTTGGCAATGTGCAACATATGCCGCCATCTCTGCTCTATACCATGACGTCACCTTGGCCATTCTCGACATGGGGTATCGACATAATCGGGAAAGTAAATCCCTCCGGTACTGGTGGACATTGTTTCATTTTGGTGGCTATCGACTATTTCACCAAATGGGTCGAAGCTGAATCATATCGCATCCTCAATGCTAAACATGTTGCCAAATTTATCCAGAACAAGATAATATGCCGGTATGGAATCCCGCATAAATTTATCAGTGATCATGGAACCCATTTCCAAGCTGAGACCGCGGCCCTGCTGGCCAAATATAAAATTCAAAGACACACATCCTCGCCGTACCGTCCCCAAACCAATGGAGCGGTAGAGGCAGCCAATAAAACGATTGTCACCATACTCAAAAAGATGGCTGATAATTATCGGGACTGGCCCGACAAAATACCTTTTGCCCTATGGGGGTACCGAACGTCAATTCGCACCGCAACCGGAGCGACACCATACTACCTGACCTATGGGATGAAGGCCGTCCAACCAGTGGAGCTAGAGGTGCCCTCCCTCAGAATTCTGCTAGAAAGTCAAGTACCCGAAGCTGACTGGGTTCGAGCACGGTACGATTCCTTGGTTCTACTAGACGAACGACGGTCCCGCGCTCTCAACAACATTCAAATTTACCAAAAACGGATCCAACGGGCCTTCAACAAGCGAGTAAGGCCCAGAAACATTAACGAAGGGGATCTAGTCCTTAAATCTGTTCGAGCCTTGCTACCAGTGGACCCAAGGGGAAAATTCAAACCCAACTGGGCTGGGCCATATCTGGTGAAGAAAATCCTATCAGGGGGAGCAGTAATGCTGACGGACCTGGACGGGAATGAGTTTGTCAACCCAACCAACCTGGACCAGCTAAAGCGTTACTACCCTTAGCCATTTCTCAATGTCATTAGCAATTTTTTATCAAAGTCATTTATTTTACAAAAAGCAAGTCAATGAGCTAGAATTATTTATTCTACTGTCGCAAAACATCTTGAACCAATAGTCTTGGTGTAATTCGAGATTGCAATTTCCTAAGCCTGAACTACGTTTGGTTTGATTCTGCTAATTGCGGATACGTAGGCAGCCCCTCAAAAGGGTACAACCAATGCAATCGAGAAAAGACAGGAACGGTTTTAATAATAAACTTCCCTTTATTTATCACAAAAAAAAAATCCCAAAAAACTTGGGAAAATTACAAGTGCAGGAATTCAAAAAAAAACTACAAAAAAAAAACACACGACAAAATAATAGTAATATTTAAATAATAAAACTAAGGACTCGGTATTTAGGGCATCTTGCCCTTCCCTTTGTCCTTGGCCTCCTTGGCCGTCCATTGACGACGACGCGGAGGAGAGCGTTCCCGAATCACCACAGGAACCTCTTTGGCCCGGACTCGCTTCTTGGAACTCGAGTCCTCACCCACCTCGACTGGCCCAAGTCGGGCCCTTACAGGCTCAGGAAGCCGGTCGCGCGGACCTAGTCGGTCCCGGGCCGCCAGCCTTGGCCCAAGTCGCCGCTCCAAGTCAGTCTGGGGGCTTTGCCGCCCCCGCGTGCCACTAGCACCGGCATCTTTAGCTCGAGTCTTAGTATGTGACTTAAGACCCGACTCTAATCGGACTAATGTAGCAGGGGTCTCTCCCTCATCGTAGAATCCCCTATTGTCCTTTACCGTCTCCCGACGGACCAGTTCGAAGGCCTCATCGACCTTCAGAGCTTTGCGAGCCTCCTCGGACTCCTCAGAAGTCCACTTCTCATAGGCTCGAGAAACCCAAGCGGATTGGCAAGGGTTGGGAATAGTCCATGTAGGACGAGTAAACCACCTCTGCAACCAAGTGTCGCACATAGCGTCCGTCAGTTGGAGCGAGACGCTAATAATGGCTTCAGTCTCAGGAATGCGCTGAGACGAACCGAACTGCCTCAGAATGCGGTCCGGGTAGATGTGAACTGTCCAGTCAAGGGACAAGATCACGAGGTAACGAGCTTGGTCCCTCTTGGCCAACCCCGTCAGCTTGGAAAGGAACCACCAAGCAACTGTCCACCTAATCAAGGGGCCACCGTGGAACACCAATTCCTCGTCCCAGTAAGCTCGATTTATATGGTGATTCGAGCTTATCCTGCGCCCCCTGGAACTGAGTTGGCTGCTACGGTAGTTTGGAACGCTCGGAGGAGGCTCTATGATCGATAAGCGCTCCGACAGCCAAACCTGCAAACATATACACGCAATTCATGAGTAACGGAGTGGTTCGCTACAGCCCACTCGATCGAGTACACCCTCTGACTCGATCGAGTGAGGCTCTCTAAGACAACCAGAAGCTCGTCAGGTATGACACTCGATCGAGTACACCATCTGACTCGATCGAGTAGGGCACTCTAAGACAATCAGAAGCTCGTCAGGTATGACACTCGATCGAGTACACCCTCTGACTCGATCGAGTAAGCCTTTCACAGGCCGGCAGAAGCACTTTACAGACACCACTCGACCGAGTGGTAGGTCCACTCGATCGAGTAACTTACGGACTTCAAGAAACCGCGAAACAAAAAATCGCGCAAAGCAAAATTGAAAAAATCAAGAGACGTTTACCTGCAGAATAAGGGTACTCCCCGTCAGTTGCCGGGTTGGGTCAAGTCGCCTAGCATCCAGACCCATAATGAGTTCTCCCGTGGCTAGCCAAGCAGGGCTGTGACCAGTCTCCATCTGGTCAACCACTCCAATCAGCCTAATCTGACCCACGCATGAGTCAGCATCCATAACCCCTCAAACACGTAGCGGTGCAGCATGCAAAACGCGAAAGCCCTACGCCGGTGAGAAGGCGTAGCCCTTACATCCTGGCTATTCATGAACTTGTCAGCCAAGTCGAAAAGGGAGACAGTATCTCCCCGCACCATTCGATCTGTCTCAGCATGAGACAGACCCAAGAAATCCCTCAGTCTCCTCCTCGGGTCCGGGTAGAACGGAGGAATGGCAGGGCGAGCAGCAGGGCTCCAACCTCCAATGGCTGCGATCTCTTCGGGAAGAGGGCATATCTCTCCCCGCGGGAACGCGAAGACGTGGTGGGTAGTGTCCCAAAGCGCCAAACAAGCGTCCAGAAAATGCACATCAGGCACCAGACGCCTAAGAGGAAATAGGCTGGTAATCCCCATTTGGGTCAGCTGAATCCTGTCTTCATCCCGAAAGTGTTGGGACCAGGCAAAAACCATTGAAGTGAGATGCTCGATACCCATGGCAGGAACTTGATCTCTTGAAAGACTGAGAGATTACTTTAAGAAAAGGAGAGTTTTGGTTTGAGGTGCAGAAAGCTGAAGCAGGAAACCTGTATTTATAATATGGAAGCCTGGCAGTGACCCTGACTAACCCTGCCTCCTCAGTAAACTGGGCCCCAACACGTGCAGGCCTGACTTCAACCCAAAATAGGAATCTAGTTATCCTGAGCTTTCCTAAATTCTTTCTAAAAATTCCTTAAGTTCAAAAATCTCTTCTTCGAAAATTTCAACTTTTTTTCAAAATCTAGTGCATTTTTTTCCCCAGCACAAGTCGGTGTTTTGCCTATGTGTTACATGCAATTTATCATGTGTCAGCATACAGGTACACCCCAAGACTTCAGAAGCAAGTCCCCGCGAAGCTACTTAAATTCCCCAACGGAGTCAACTTTTCCCCGGTATGCTACATCCAAGGCATGATGTGTCGGCATACGGGTACACCTACGCCCCGAAAGGCAAGTTTTACTCCCCACGGAGCATCATCATCAGGTCAGATACGACTCAGGGCCTCAAAAGCAAGCCCGTACAGCTCATATATTTCCCCAGCGGAACGCCCGAGGCTGCATTTTCCCCGAAATGGTACCGGATGGGCCCACATATAGGCACGCCTAGGACTTATGCAACAAGTCTGACTCCCCGAGGAGCTATCATCGGCAGGACAGGTATGACCCTCTGCTTATGGCTGGCGAGCCCTTCACGCTAGTCTACTGGACTATAAACGACCCGACCGGAAGGCTGCCAGGTCATAATCCGCGATTGGCCTGGTAGCTACTCTGAATTTCGCCTTGTCCAAGCCTCAGTCAGAGTGGGGGCTCTGTAGACACCCGCATTTTGCCTGCTAGTGTCTATAGCAGTTCCCGACAAACACCCGATGATGATCGGACGCAAACATGACTTAGTATACTCGGATTTGGGCCCGAAATCAATAATATCTGACATGGACTTTTAGCGGAGTAATAATCTCACAAAACAGACATCAAATTCAGGCCCAGTGGGTCGTTCCGAGCAAAATAAGACTAATTTGGGCCAAAACCGACACCAAAGATAAATCCCGTCTTTTGGCGACCGGGTCGAAACCCGGTCAAAGACGAACCCGTCGCAAAATTAGCCCAGGTACATCTTCTAGAAGATGGCGCCCAACCACATTTTCAAAAAAGATCACACAATCAAACCAAGTCAACCTTTCCTCTTTTATCTCGGATTATCTGATCCACTCGATCGAGTGGATTGACCCACTCGGTCGAGTGGAGCGTCAAAAATCGGATCAGGCCCATTTTCTAGGGCACTCGACCGAGTGCACTAGGGCCACTCGATCGAGTGACCCTAGGTCGTGGGGTAAACTCTATAAATACCCCATGACCCTCACTCATTTCACAACTTTTACCAACCTTCTACACATCCATTTTACCGTACATTTACCCTACACCTCAGCCACACTCTTCACTCTACAACCCTAAGCAATCACATACAAAGACCGAGTCCCTTGTCCCTCGATAAACCGACAACACACACACACACACACCATAACTTACATACATCCTCGATACTCTATAGTCCCGTCACTATTTGCGAGCCCATTTCCGAGGTCCCTACTAAGCATGTATGTTGAGGGTGTCCCAAATCCCGTTTCTATCTTTGTTATTTTCGCTTATGTTTTTGTATCGTTTATTTTGTACTTTTACTAGTATCGTAATCCTAACACTAACTCTAACATTCTAACATTTTACTTTTTGCATACTAACTTTTACATTTCGTTGCTAACATTATAACCAAACCGTGTATATATATATAACTAGTATCAAAATTTCGGTTTCGGATACGTTTGACTATAATTGTCGCCTAAAGTCCGTCTAATCCTTTTACGAGCAACGACGGAGGTGGAGCCCTTTCGAGGAGCCCCGCCCCAATGTGCTCAAAGGCGTGACGTGATCGCGACTAATCATAGTTGAACGCATTCGATCCCATTTTAATTAGTGCGGAACCCATTGACACGAAAACCGACATCACATAACCCGAAAGGGTTAGTTTCGATGTCGTGACGTAGAGGGAAGCATTTCGTTACTAATTCAAATTTTCTAACACAAACATTCCCTGAAATCCCGACGACGGTATTATGATCGTATATGTACACGATTATAGTACCGGAGGTTGAGTTAAATCCAAATCAAGCGATATTTGTATTTAACTCGACTGACCGTCGTTTTCAAACCCAAAAACCAAACGAGTTAACGCTCGTACAGGGACTACTCGACCGAGTGCTTAGGCCACTCGATCGAGTAGTGTCCATAAAACTGGGCAGATTACCTTTCAAGGGCACACTCGACCGAGTCAGACTATGACTCGACCGAGTGGGTCCTGTAACCCAGAAAACCGAGAGCTTAAATGCAACATTTAAGCCTCGTCTTGTTTTTACGACTCTTAGTCGACACGTGTAAAGCCAATCACGTGAATCCATTTTCCAAAACCCACGTTTATCGTGGCAACTCCTTTTCCAAAGACCCGATAACGGTATTACAATCATATGAGACATGATTATATTATCGGCAAACCGAATTAAATTTAAATTCGTCCATATTTTAATTTAATTCGGTCAACTCTCGATTTAAAACACATAAAAACACGAGTCATAGCTCGTACAGGTGCTACTCGGCCGAGTACACCTACCACTCGACCGAGTAACACCCCAAACCGTGGGCAGAAGCTTCTTTTAGGATGCACTCGACCGAGTCAGACCATGACTCGACCGAGTGAGTCCTGTAGCCCTGTGACCGAGGGCCTTGACACACCTTTCAAGCCTCATCTCTTTTATCGACATTAGTCATCACGTGTAAAGACAATCACGTGACTCTCCTATTTTCAAAATCATGCACAACACGACACGTAGAACGACTTTGACCACCTTTTGACATGATAAGTCGGGACAAGACTACGGGATATGAGATCGGGCTAGCAATACGCCACAGTCTCATATTTCCGTCCTTCGTTTAGTACACGATATAATGTGTATTTAATCGGGGTTAGTCCATCTACACTTTTCGCGGTCTAGCTTACATACGGGTCCGTCCATATCTTTGTATCGCGTTATTTTTATTACTTTTATGTAATGTTGTATTGTGAATTCCGGGTTGTATTTCCGCCCGTGTAACTTGTACGTTACCCTTTTCATTTACTTTCGAGCTTTGTTTATTTACTTGCTTTTACGCTTTATAAACGAACCTCGCATGCTAAACCACTTTGACCAAAAATAAGATGCATTAAATGACGTAGTTCACATACTATTAATATGCTTAGCCCGAAAACGCTGTTTGCATATCATTTAATCGTTTTACTAGCGCGCACACACGAACACGAACGATGTCTTAGTAGAGGCCGCCATGTGCGGGCGGGGTTGGGTGTCCTTAGTGGGCTTCCCAACACGTACCCTCACCTCTTACTCAGAACCTTTGGTTTCCGGATGCCCGAAACCCTTGGCGCACGAGAGTCATTCTATACACGAAAGCCGGTTTATACGGAATCGGTATTGCAATGCAAAGGGACGAGCCCAATGAACTCTGAAATCGAAGTGGGCTTACTTTGTGTATAGCCCATGACGACATAGAGTGGGCTCGTATGGTTCCGAATAACCACAAAATTCGGTGGCGACTCCATTTTGACTTAAATTTCGAACCCGAGAACAATCTCACCACGAGATTCATTCGCCTACCCAAACCCGCGCGTGGCCGCGTCGGGGTGGACCTACGTCATGTCCACAACTTCCCTCTTGTATTGTTTATGTATCTTACATTACCCTAGACTATCTTAAGCCTCTCTACATCATATAAACCCTAGATTTAGTTCCTCTCATTAGTTTTAATCTTCCTTTAATTATTATTTAATCTTAGTTAATTAGCCTTTTAATTAGTTCTTGTATTAAGAAGACACTTGAAGATCTCTCCAAGCTTGACAACCTTGGGATTATTTGGGTTTCTTATTTATACAAGATTGCATCTTTTTCATCATCCTATTGTTGGTATAATCTTCCTTTCTCTTGTTTATTGTTATTTATTCAAGTTTGAATCTTTACTTAGTGTTTATTGTTATTGTTCATATTGTTCTTGATAATGGATGTTAGGGTTGTGATGTTGTTTCCTCTTGTTATAGTTAGTTTGTCATTGATTATGAGTGAGTAAATTACTTGTGGGTTAGTAGGGGGATTAAGGGTAGAATATGGGTGATTAGGGTTTGATTAAGGGTAAAGGGTGAATCTTTGTTGTTAGTCACATATTTGGCACACCATGTGTTTGTTGATATGCTTGTATGAGTTGTAGTGGCCATGCTTCTCATGCTAGTCTTCCTCTACTCATTGTTTGTCTTGTATGTGGTCATGTTGAGGATAGTCGTAGTCACGAGAGTGCGGACTAGGGTCTAAGTAGCGAGAGCCCGGACCTACCTCGACATTGGTCTAAGTAGCGAGAGCCCGGACCGGTTCTAACAAATAGGAGACACCAACACCCTTGATTACCCAAGTCACCCTACTACACTTATGAACCCGACCTAATCCACTTCTTCTTCATATTTGATTCATCTTATTAGTTAGTCATCATTTCTTTAGTTCATTGTTTAGTTTGTGTTTAGTTACTTCATTTAGCCTTGTTATAGTCTAGTTTATTGTTAGTCAACTTTCTTCTTCTCCTCTCATCATAATTCACCAAGTAGCATTTCTTTGTGTTTGTTTGGTAGCATAGTCTCGTTCTAGGCCGACATAGTCTAACCCTTGCGACACCGTCTCCGTGGACACGACCCGACTTACCCTAAATACCGTTAGGTTAGCCGGTTATATTATTTGATCGGTGGGATCCACGACAAATCCCTCCATCAATTTGGCGTCGTTGCCGGGGACGGTGTATTGTTTAGACTTAGTTTGCTTATAGCTAGACTTAGTTACCCTTCTTTGTGCCCTTCTATCATCTCTTGTGCATAATCTCTAGATTTTTCTTGTTTCCTTAGTTTTATTTCCTTCTTTTCTTTTTGTCTCTAGTTGTGCTTGTTTATTGTCGTTACCTAATGCCCATAAAGTAGTAGGTGTTCTCACGTTTGTTCTAGTGTGTAGTGTATGCCTAGGCGGAGAGGCGAATTCTTTCTCTTTAATCCAGAGCCGGAAAGGCTTTTTCGAGCTTTTCGCCAACGGACGATTAACCGGGTTAGGATCTCTCAACCAAGTGCAAGCAATACTCATCAAGAGCAAGCTCAAGGAAACGATTTTGAGCAAGCATTTCAAGAGACGGCCGAAGGGAATTTCACCAATCCTTTTGGATATTCTAGTCCTAGTTCCCCCTCTACATCTACTTCAACTCCGTCTTCACCACCATCTCCCTTACATCCAATAATGCCGAAGTTTTCATCCCACTCTACATTCACGGAAGACGTCTTGTCGAGACCCAATGCTCTACCGGCCGCTTATGCCGGAAATTTTACGGCTAAGACTCACTTCATACAACTTGTGGAAAGGAATCAATTTAATGGTTTGCCCACCGAAGACCCGCACCAACACATGGAGACTTTCTCCGATTATTGCGACGCTATCTCTCAACCCGGGGTTACTCAAGATCAAATCCGATGGGTTTTATTTTCATTCTCATTAATTGGAAAAGCGAAGCAATGGATCAAGAGTCTCGATAGGGCAACCATGGGCATCGATACTTGGAAAAAGCTTGCCTTGTCTTTCTACCAAAAGTTCTACCCTCCGGAGAAGACAAATTTGCTTAGGGCCTCCATCACCGGTTTCCAACAAAGGGATGAAGAGAGCCTATATGAAGCTTGGGAGCGGTTTAAGTCTTTGGTTAGGTTGTGCCCTCATCATGGACTCTCACAATGGTTCTTGGCACAACAATTTTGGAATGGCCTTTATGAGGACTCGAGAGCTATACTTAATATGGGCTCCAATGGTAGGTTCACCGAGGTCGATGACGACCAAACTTGGGCGAGAATCGAAGAGATGGCGGTGCATAATTTGCAATACTCTAGGCCTAGCAAGGCAAATCGAGGAGGTAGGCACGAGGTTGATGCTATAACTCAATTAAGCATTGACCTTGGAGCTCAATTGAAGACACACATGGAGACCATTGACAAGAAGCTCCAAGGTCACCTCACTCAAGTTCAAAGCATTGGTTCCTCCAACCAAGCCTCAATTTATGAAGTGAATTCTTTGGGATTTGCACCTCCTTTGCCTTATTATGGGATGTGTGATACTTGTGGAATCATTGGTCATGATCCTATGAATTGTAGAGGAAGTATTGAACAAGTGAACGCCTTTCAAGCGTTCAAGCAAGGTGCCTCCTACTCTAACCAATACCAAGCTTCCAATCAAGTCCCTCAACAACAAGCCTTTCAACACCAACAACAACATCGTCCCTATGTTCCACCTCCCTTAAGGGACAACAACCAAGGTTACCAAGGCAACTCAAGGCCTTTCAACAACTTCAAGCAAAGTAACCAAGGTTCATTCAACAACAATCAAGGGTTCCAACAAAGGAACTTCAACCAAGGCTATCAAAACCACAACCCTGGCAACAATCAAGGCCTTAATCAAGGCATTTCTCATGGGTTCCAAGGGAACCGTCAACAACAAGCAACTCAAGGCAATCAACAACAAAGCAAGCCTAAGAGCCGGTCTCCTATTCATGATTACGGTTCTCCATTAGCCCTCACCGATACTCCGCATAATCCATCATCCCCACCACGGGATTTCGACATTCAAAAATCTATGATGGATATGCAAAAGAGTCAAATGGACATATCAAGAAACCATCAAGAGCTCTTTGCTTATATTCAAGGGGAAAACGCGTCAAGAGATGCTCGTATGAAGATGCTTGAAACTCAAGTATCTCAACTTGCTTCGGGGAGCTCCTCAAGACAAAAGGGGCAACTACCTTCTCAAGGTGAAACACCGTCATTTGAGCATGTGAATGCTATCACCACAAGGAGAGGTACATCTTATGACTCCCCTCCATTCCCTAGTGAACAAGAGCCAATGCAAGAACCGACGAAGAAAATGGCATCTCCAATTCAAGAAAGCTCAAGCTTAGATAATCCAATGGAGGAACAAGTCTTATGAGAGATTGAGAAACCCCAACAAGACAAGCTTCCCCCACTTCAAGCAAAAGACAAGGGTAAAAGGAAAGTGTCGTTTGAAGAGTCCACCCCTATTGAGCAAAACAAGATCCAAATCAAGTTGCCTATCCCAACAAGGCAAATGAAGACCAAGGTGGATAGCCAATATGAAAGTTCCTTAGTATTGTGAAGAAGTTGGATGTGAGTGTCCCATTTACCGAGCTACTTACCCAAATCCCGACATATGGAAAATTTATGAGAGAAATCTTGGCTAGGAAGAGATCCATCGACAAGGAAAAGACCATTGCGTTCACAAGAGTGGTGAGCGAGCTCATTCAAGGTTCTACGCTTCCAAAGTTGAAGGATCCGGGTAGATTTTCGATCCCTTGCACCATAGGCCACTACAAGATCGAAAGAGCATTATGTGATTTGGGTGCGAGTGTGAGCATCATTCCTTATTCTATTTGTTGCCGACTTGGGATGAAGAATCTTAAAAGTACTTCTATCACGCTCCAAATGGCCGATAGTTCATTCAACCGACCATTGGGGATGCTAGAGGATGTGCCGGTGAGAATCGGTAGGTTCTTCATTCGGTTGACTTCATCGTGCTCGATATGCGGGAAGATGCAATCACTCCCATTATTCTTGGGCGCCCATTTCTACATACCGCCGGTGCTATGATCGATGTGAAGAATGGTAGGATCACCTTCGAGCTAGGCGAAGAGAAGCTAGTGTTTGACCTTCAAGGTAACACTTCGCCTACTAATGATGAGTCTTGCAACATGATCCAAGCCACTAGAGACATCGATCTAGGGGGAGAGTCGGGACAAAGCTTGAACAAGAACTCTTGTGAACTTGAGGATGATGACTCCGAGAGTGGAGAGGATGTGTGCCCATTTCATGGGCTTGATGACAAATTGAAAAGCAAGGAGAAGGATGAGCCTCCATTGGGGCCACATGAAGACCGGTGGACGTTCGAGTATGTCCCCAAAGACCAAAAGTACAAATTCAAGTCGTTGAACTTGGAAGATCGGGATGCCCCGGGAACGTCAAGGCAAGGCCATGAAGAGCCTTGGTATGTGGTTGGTTATATCTCGAGCTTGATTGAAGACTTCGCTAGGGCCTTCGACTTGTTCCTTCGTGCCCTTGATGGAGATGGAACTAGTTTTGGTTGTTGAAAAAGAATGAAGAATGCACCACCTTGGTTTGACGGAGTTCCACAAGAACCGTCTCTTTGTATATATCTCTATCCCTTGTAGTTTGTTTTGTTTTGTGAATTTCTTGATTACTTGGATGGATTGATGAGCGATGTGAGGGAGAGAATTTGATGTGTTATTTGAGTTTATTGTGATAGGTGTGAAGTGGAAGTGATTCCTAGGGAAGAGCGGTCATTGTTTGAGCTTGGATTGTGTGAAAGGAAGTCCGTTTTTGAAGCTTGGACGAGCTTTTGGGAGCTATAGAAGGTTAGGAGACTCTTCCCGGCCTAGAATAGGTCATCCCGTCCGGGATGGAAGGCCCATCCCGACCGGGAAGGATGTCATCCCGTCCGGGATGAGGTGCACAAAAGATGGGTTCACTGACAGCTCATCCCGACCGGGACGAGGTCTTCCCGACCGGGATGGACCCCCTGTCCTCCTTTGGCCTTTTCTTCGTCACTTGAGTCCACCCAACCATTGTATACCCCCTCCCAACCTCCCTATATGTCCTTACCCTCATTATATGACCCCTACACCTCACATACACATTCACCTCGCTTTCTCGTCACTTTAAACCGACTTTCACATCAAAACCCGCCAATTTTACTTTGGTGCCCCAACCATGCAACCGTACCGCGATTGGGAAGGAATAACGACGACGACGACTTGCTACGTGCCGATATTGATTCATGAGATGATGGAGCGAGTGAGTTGCTAACCATACGGTACGGCAACTATCCTCTCTTTTCCATTTTTATAGCTTGTCTTCATTTGTGTCATGGTGGCCTTCGAGGCCTTAGTATGGTTGCTCCTGACTCTCGATGACGTGACTACATCGAGAGTCATTTCAAAATCAAAATTTCTCAAGATTTTCACCCCTTTTGTAGGAACTAGTCGGATTTGGGTGGAATCCGGGCTAGGTGACTTGATTACACCTAGTCCTCCCCTCCCATTTCCTTTCGTTTCTTTCTTTTTATTTTTCTTCCCCCATCCATATCTTTTCTTGTCTCGGCCCATGGTGACTTGACTACACCCCGGCCGGACACATTCTACCATTTTCTCCACTTTTTGATTTTTAGCTTTATTTTCGTAGTTTCTTTTCTTTTGAGCTCCCATGCACTACGGTCGAGCATGAGGACATGGCTCGGCTTAAGTGTGGGGGAGCGATATTCTATCGTAGTTAGTTTTATTTTCGTAGTTTTTCTAAAAATCTTTAAAAATCCTAAAAATTTGAAAATTTTTCACAAAAATCAAAAAGATTTTCTTTTGTGTCTTTTCCTTTTTGTGTCATTATGTCGTATTTTTGTTTTTTTGTGCGTGTTTTGCCCCCCTCTTTTCCTTATAGGTTGCCTAATCGCCGTTAGCTTTGGTGAGCTTTCAAGACTTTCGGTAACATCTCTTCATCCCTTTTTCCCTCTTTGCTTCTTGTGAGTTTGGAGGAGATTTGTGATGATGTGTGCTCGGGAGGAGCTTTGTAAAGTTTGATGTTGGTTGGTTGCTCATTTGGAAGCTAGGGGTGGTGTTTGTGTTATGTATGTGTTCGTTTTGTGTTGTTCTTGTTTTGTTGCTTTTGTTTCTTTTTCTTTCGTTTTCGTCGTGTCTTCGTTTTGTGTCATGTTAGTGTGTCTTGTGTGTAAATAAGTTTTTGAAAACCCGGTTTAGAGGCTAGTGTGCAAGTGTTTACTTTCCCTTTCTAGTAGTATAGATCGAGTCTTGGACTTTAGTCTAGTAGAATGACCCTAAATCAATGATTTCGTTGGTCCTTTACCTTGAGTCCACCTAGCTCACTAGGGATTTACTACGGGATTTGCATTTTGACCATTATGACCACCCACGGTGTGAAAAGGCCTTGGTTACCGAGT
>OY288253.1:39213565-39223565 GCA_958450325.1 Agrostemma githago | reverse complement strand
TTTTTTCTTTTTTTCCTTTTCCTTTTTTTTGAACTATTTTTTTCAGCTTGATGAAATTAGAGGCAAATATATACAATAACCCAAATTGACCCGGACAAGATCTACAAACTCCCTTGAGACAGAGTCAACCACATCCAATCATCCATCAAAAATCTCCATAATCACACAATAACGAGCATAGAACGCACTAGGTGACCTACTTCATCAAGCTTGGCTGGGTAGGCAAATTTGATTTTGTAGTTCATTTTGTGAATTCTTTAACATTTTAGCCAAGGAGAAAATGGATAGAAATAGATGAAAATGGAAATGACCCAAAAATGATCACTAGGCAAGTTAGTCAAAATGAAGGGGCAAACACCATACTTATGCGTATTGACATAGCATATTCCACGAGGAGTCCTACACACAATCCTAAGTGGTAGCCAGGTATGAATGTACTGGCTACAGAAGGCTCTAAATCTCAACAATTTTGTAGCTAAAGCCTAAATGCGGGGTTGGTCTAAATGGGAACCACAAATCATAGCTCGGTTGGTTGCAAACTTGCCGATTAATTATTATTCCACATAACAAAGATCAAATGAATGCCAATTAAGAATGAGTAGGTAGCCTAACGAGTGCAAATTATCATCATTGCTGCATAATCGGTATCATAGACAACCACTAAGACTCAAGGAAATAAAACTAGAAATACTAAAAACTCCCCCACGCTAGACTCGACATTGTCCTCAATGTCCATATCATACAGACCCAAAATTGGTGGGGGACACAAATAAAATCCGAGGAAAGAGAAAAGACATACCAAATATACACATGGAGAGGTAGCGGAGTCAGCAATCCGCTACTGATCATCATCATCATCACCGAAATCATCATCCTCCATACCATCATCTGCAGCGGTCCCAGAACCTGACGCACCACCTGTATACCAACCACCTCCCTGATAATCACTAGCGGCTCCAAAAGCAGGGCCCGTCGGGGCACTGAAATAGTCAGTGTGAAGATGGAAGCCGCCATGAATCGAAGGGTCAGTATAACCACCCACGGGCCACGAAAAGTACGAGGGGTAAGGGCCCTGTGGTGGCACAGCTGCACGCCTAGCATAGTCATCATAAACAGGATACATCCCGAGACACTGATCAGCATATAACCTGTCTAGACGAGCGTGAGTAGCAGCGGTGTCGGCACGAGTCTCCGTGCGAAAAGTATCAAAGTCAGAACGTGACGAACCGGCACTCAACTCCATGCGCTCCATCCATGAAATCAGATCGGGATGGAGGGGAGCATACTGGGGTGGTGGAGGAGGCTGCTCAAAAGTAGTAGTGGTGGTGGTCTCTGGAGCAGGCTGAGATGGACCGGGCTCAGAAGTGGGCCGGGAGGTACTAGGCTCGCTCGTCGGGCGACGAGTATAGGTAACAGCATGCGACGAAAGAAGAGAGCTAGGGGCAGCGACGGGTAATAAATAATTAGGCTGATCAGCCTCAAGTGACAAAACCGACCCGGCTTGCAAAATAATAGTCGCCTGCTCATGAATAAGCCAAGCCCAACGATTATGATGCCTAGAAGAAATCCAGTTAAGAGAAGCCAAATATCGGAGGCTAAGAGTAATCTCACCCTGGACCGGATCATGATCCGCTTCGCGAAAAGCGGTCAACCGGAGAGCTAATTGCGTGACTAACCCGCCTATATAAATAGGAACATCGGCAACGGCCGTAGCTATTCTCCTAAACTGGAGGACGAGGTGATAGGTAATATTGATATGCCACACCTTCGACTTACGCCGCAAATACGAACCCAAAATAAACACCTCCTCGGTGCGCACATTATGTGGCTCCTTCCTAGCAAAAATCGTCCACCCCATAAACCTCTGCCAAACCTTAATAACAGGATTATGAATATTGTTTGAACTCATATGCCCCGCGGTAGGGTACGGGGCATCAGCAATGCATTCCCAAAAATCACCCACCCTAAAATTAGCATGCTCGGATGTCGGGTGGTGTACGGTCGTCATAATCCTTAAGGTCAAAACAATCCCCAAACTGCTTCAGGCTCAGCGCAAAACTAGTATTCAATAAACGGAACTCAACAGAAATATCACCAGTCCGTCTATTCTTATGTACCTCAAACGAACTCAGAAATTCCAACGTAAGCTGGGTAAACGTGTTACGACGCATCGTAAAAAATGTACCCATACCAACACCCTTAAACAATAGTTCCAAAGCAGAATCTAAGCCTAAAGTTCGCATAGCATCACGATCGATAAAACGAGTTGGAACAATAGACCGCTTTCTCAAGTTCTGAAACTGTACCTTTTGGTCAATAGTGGTAAAAATTACACCTGGAAAAACTGGATCGGGCTCAATGTCGGGTTGAGCATGGTCATTTCTGGTGCGCTTGCTCCGAGGAGGCATTGCAAATCAGCTGAAAGTAGCACACTTGAGGGAAAAATGGGGAAATTTTGAGGAGAGAGAGTGAAGAAGGGGGACATGAGTGCTGGGAAATAAGGGAAATTGGGGTTTTGGGGAGATGAGAGAGAAGAGAGAGGCGAGGGAGAGCTGAAGAATGAATCAAATGACACGAAAATTGGGTTTGGGGGTCTGTTGTACGCCCCGGCCGGTCTGGACCGGCGGCCGGCTAGCCGGCCTGACGCACTTTCCCATTATTTTCGATTATTTAAATCAAAAATTTCCTCTCACAGCCAGCCGGTATGGACCGGGGGCCGGTTGGCCGGCCGGACTGCTCTTCTTGAGATTTTTGCTCCAATTTTCCTTATTTTTCCTTTGTGCCTCGGCCCCTGAAGTCTATAGGCGGCCTGGGCACAGGCTGAGGTGCACAAATCCTTCTTTTCGAGTTCAAATCCAACTCGTACCTCGGCCCCTAGAGTCGATAGGCCCCCTAGGCCTAGGCTGAGGTGACCTGCTGTTTTATCACAAGTATGATGAATTTTTTTTTTTTATACCTTCAATTCAAATCATTTCCGACGATCCCGTGTGTCTCCAAAAATATTAGTCCCTCCTCTCGTCCTCACTAAAACAACTTAAAGGAAAAATAAAAATAAAACGAGAATGAGGGAAATTATTTACATACTCGGGCTGCCTCCCGATAGCGCTGGTTTAGAGTCCCGCACGACTTGATGAGAATAAGGTTTAGTGGGATAAGGGAACGGGATGAAGTCGTATGACCTCAATCGCTCCAACTTGAGCACCTTCATGATATAACTTCAATCGTTGACCATTCACCTTGAATCGGTCACCTGCATCACTCTCGACTTCAATCGAGCCAAATTTACCCACGTGGGTGACAGAAAAGGGTCCGGACCAACGAGATTTTAACTTTCCGGGAAACAACCGGAGCCGAGAATTGAATAATAATACCTTATCTCCCACATTGAACTCACGGTGAAGGATATGCTTGTCATGCCAGCGCTTGGTGCGCTCCTTATAAACTCGAGCACTATCATAGGCACCAAGTCGGAATTCCTCCAACTCATTCAACTGCATAAGTCTCCTCTCCCCACTCAAATGTGGATCCAAGTTAAGCTCCTTAATCCCCCACCAAGCCTTATACTCAAGCTCGACCGGTAAATGGCATGACTTGCCATAGACCAATCGGTAAGGTGAAGTACCAATAGGCGTTTTAAAGGCGGTACGATAAGCCCATAGTGTATCATCTAGCTTAGAGCTCCAATCCTTCCGAGCTTTTGACACGACCTTTTGGAGAATAGACTTGATTTCCCTATTGGACACCTCAACTTGCCCACTCGTTTGAGGGTGGTAGGCAAGACCGGTACCGTACTTAGCAAGCAAAGCATCAAGTCGCTTCTCATGAAAATGGCTTCCACCATCACTAATAATTGCTCTTGGAAAACCAAAGCGGGGAAAAATAGTCTTTTTAAACAGAGATATTACCGTTCTAGCATCATTAGTAGGAGATGGTACCGCCTCCACCCACTTGGAAACATAATCAACCGCAACCAAAATATATCGGTTGCCCTTGGATGACGGGAATGGGCCTTGATAGTCTACACCCCAAACATCAAAAATTTCTACTACGAGAATCCCATTTTGAGGCATCTCATGCCTCCTAGAAATATTACCGGTCCTTTGACATGCATCGCAGGACATAATAAAAGCTTGGGCATCCCGGAATAAGGTTGGCCAATAAAAACCCGACTGGAGGACCTTAGCCGTGGTTCGGCTCGGTCCATGATGGCCACCATATGGCGATGAATGACAACTCTCTAGAACTCCTCGAACTTCCCATTGAGGGACACATCGACGGAAAATACCATCGGCACACTCCTTAAATAAATAAGGGTCATCCCTGAAAAATTGTCGGACATCATGTAGAAATTTTTTCTTTTGTTGATAAGAAAGATCGGAAGGTAATACCTTGCCAACTAAATAATTGGCATAATCCGCATACCAAGGTCCTTCGCTTGCACCGGTACTTAAAGCCATGAGAGAATCATCGGGAAAAGAGTCATCTATGGGGATGACAACTCCTTCCTCCTCAACTCTAAGCCTCGATAGATGATCTGCAACGGCATTTTCCGCTCCCTTCTTATCCCGGATCGATAAATCAAACTCTTGGAGGAGGAGGATCCATCGAAGTAATCGGGGCTTTGCTTCTTTCTTAGCAAGGAGGTACTTGAGCGCCGCACGATCGGTGAAAACAATGACTTCCGATCCAACCAAGTAGGTTCTGAACTTTTCCAAAGCATACACTATAGCTAGCAACTCCTTCTCGGTGGTGGCATAATTCACCTGAGCATTATCAAGTGTTTTTCTAGCGTAGTATATAGCATGCAAGACCTTGTCCTTCCTTTGGCCCAAAACCGCTCCCACAGCATAATCACTCGCGTCACACATTATCTCGAATGGCAAATTCCAATCCGGTGACTGAATGATCGGAGCAGAAATGAGGGCCTGCTTAATCCTGTTAAAACCTTCCACACACTCATCAGTAAAATCGAAAGGGGCATCCTTTAGGAGCAATTGTGTAAGCGGCTTAGCAATTTTGGAAAAGTCCTTGATAAAGCGGCGATAAAATCCCGCATGACCAAGGAAACTTCTCACTCCCTTTACATTAACCGGCAAGGGCAATTGCTCAATCACTTGCACCTTTGCTTTATCCACCTGAATGCCCTTTTCGGAGACCACATGACCCAAAATAACACCCTCAGTGACCATAAAATGGCATTTTTCCCAATTCAAGACCAAACTAACCTCGACACATCGGTTTAAAATGGTATCCAAATTAGCTAAACAAGCTGAAAAACTCATACCATACACACTAAAGTCGTCCATAAACACTTCCATAATGGACTCGATGTAGTCGGAAAAGATGCTCATCATGCACCTTTGAAAGGTGGCGGGTGCGTTACATAGCCCGAATGGCATCCTGCGATATGCGAAAGTGCCATATGGACAAGTGAACGTGGTCTTTTCTTGGTCGGCGGGGTGTATCGGGATTTGGAAAAATCCCGAATATCCATCTAAATAGCAAAAATACTTGTGAGAAGCTAGTCTCTCAAGCATTTGGTCGATAAAGGGCAATGGGAAGTGGTCTTTAAGTGTAGCGGTGTTCAACTTCCTATAATCTATACACATTCTCCATCCCGTCACAATTCGTGTAGGGATTAACTCATTCTTCTCATTCGGGACCACAGTAGTCCCTCCCTTCTTAGGTACAACCTGTACCGGACTCACCCATTTTGAATCGGGAACCGCATAATTAATTCCCGCATCCAACAATTTCATAACTTCCTTTTTAACTACCTCTTGCATGTTCGGGTTCAACTTACGTTGACCCTGGACACAAGGACGATGACCTTCCTCAAGATTAATTCTATGCATACAGAAATCGGGACTGATTCCCTTCAAGTCATCAAGACTATACCCCAAAGCTTTCCTATTTTTCTTTAAAACAACTAACAAATCAGAAAGTTGTTGCTCAGTTAAATCAGCACTTACAATCACGGGGAAGCTCTCGGTATCGTCTAAAAAGGCATATTTTATGACGGAAGTGGCTTACGCTCCGGAACGGATATGTCAATAGCAAATGAGGTGTGTACGATGTTGGTTACATCGACACCTTGCTCCTCCGTGAGCATCCTTCCTTCCAAAGCAGCTTCTAAGGCATCAACAACAGCAGAGTCAACGGAAGCATCACCTGCACACGCTTCCAAACATATCAAAGCTTCTAAGGGATCCCGTATAAGGGACGCCTCCATAGAATCATGAACTAAAACATCCACAACATCAATCATGCAGCAAGAATCCGTTATCATCGGATTCTTAAGTGTACTATCTAAGCAGAAAACAATGGTGTCTCCACCCACTTCCAAGGTCAATTTACCATTCTTGACATCAATCACCGCGCCGGCGGTGTGCAAAAATGGCCTTCCCAAAATTATGGGAATTTGGGTGTCCTCGGCCATGTCAAGGACGATAAAATCAACCGGGATAAAAAAAATTCCAACTCTAACGGGCACGTCTTCTAAAACTCCCAAAGGGCGTTTTATGGAACGGTCCGCCATCTGCAAAGTGACACTAGTACACTTAAGAGGACCCATATTAAGTTTTTCACAAACGGAGTAAGGCATGACACTGACACTAGCACCTAAATCACATAAAGCCTTATCAATCGATAAGGTGCCAATAGTGCAAGGAATCGAAAAACTACCGGGGTCCTTTAGCTTTGGTGGGGCCTTATTCTGTAAAAAGGCACTACACTCTGCAGTAAGAGCGACGGTTTCTACCTCACCAATGCTTCTCTTCCGAGTCAAGATGTCCTTCATAAACTTGGTGTAAGACGGGACTTGCATAATGAGCTCGGTAAATGGGACTGTAACCTGCAAATTCTTCACAACCTCCATGAACTTGCCGAACTGGGTAGTTTCCTTTCGATTCTTTAATCGACCCGGAAATGGTACTTGAATTGCTGGACTAGTCGGAGTGGGAACGGGAGTAGTGGGTGGTGGAACTCACTCATCACTTGGAGTTTCCACAATTGCATCCTCATTGACTTCTTCCACTAAAACCTCCTCCTTCTCGGCCGGTGAATCATCCTTAGGCATCAACGGACCTTCATAGTGTGTGCCACTACGAAGAGTGATCGCATTAGCCGTATCATGTTGTTGATCACCTTGAGAAGGGAGTTTACCTTGTTGACGCGTTGCTTGTGACGCGGCAAGGTGTCCCACTTGGTTATCCAAATTCTTGATGGCATTATCCTTAGCTTGATCATTCTTTTGCATTTGAGCCATCATAGAGTCCTGGGTCTTGGCCATCATCTGCATCATATTAGGAAGCTCAGCCATTTCATTAGAACTCGAAGAAGAAGAAGAATTACCTTGAGCTTGTGGTGAGGAGTGGCCAAAATTCTGCTGACTAGTATCGAAATTCTGATGAGAATTCCCGAAGTTCTGATTAGTATTGCCAAAATGTTGTTGATGTTGACCCAAGTGAGGTCGCTGCCGAAAATTACCCTGATTTTGGAAATTCCTTTGATTTCCGAAATTCTGCTGATTCTGAAAATTCCCTTGATTATGGAATTGCTGTTGGTTCTGAAAATTTCCTTGGTTCTGGAAATTCTGCTGATGTTGATTCTGGAGATTCTGCTTGTGCGGGGGCACATAGGGTGGTGTAATAGGCGGGTTCAAGTCATTAGTACTCCTGTAAGACAAGAGAGATGCATCATAGCCCGGTTGATTCATATATGGATAACGTGGGCGCATAGAATGAAACACATTCACCTGTTCTATGGAGCCTAGGCAGTCTTGAGCTTGGTGGTCCGCGACACCACAACGAACACATGCATATTTTTGCATGGCATGTACTTGATGCATGCCCCCTCCCTCTTGAGAATTTGACACTTCAAATGCATCAAACCTCTTAGCCAAAGCGGCTAATTGAACGGCCACCGCATTAGAGGACCCACTTTCACCGGAATTTGATCGAGTATTACCACGTGGATTACCCCATCGGGAGTGATGAGATGCCATCTCCTCTATCGTTTGCCAAGCCTTATCATCATCCACATTACATTGGAAACGCCCATTGCATGCCGAATCCAATGTACTCCTGCAATCATCATACAACTCGTTATAAAATTGGTTACAATGAAACCAAACCTGAAAACCATGGTGCGGGCATTCCTTCACAAGCTTCTTGAACCGCTCCCACGCTTCATGAATATTCTCGTTCGGAGTTTGATGAAAATTGGTGATTTGACTCCGGAGCATGTTCGTCTTTTGTGGAGGGCAATAGTGCTTGTAGAAGGCAAGAGCAAGAGAATTCCAGTCGGTAATCCCTTCGGTGACTTTATCGAGATCGGTTATCCACTCCCTAGCGGAATCCCGTAGTGAGAACATGAAGAGCATCTCCATGACTTCTTCTTGAGTTACCCTGGCCGGAAGTGGAATCGTGGAGCAATAGTCGGTAAAAATCCTCATATGCTTGTGAGGATCCTCCTTAGGGTCACCACCAAATTGATTCTTCTCCACCAATGTGATAAAAGCGGGTCGAATCTCAAATGTACCCTGAGTGGCAGTTGGTCGTTTAACCAACTTGGGAAGAGCAGTTTGCTCGGGTTCCTAATGACTAGAAAGCTTCGGCATTTTTATGTTCGGAAGGGGTGGTAAAATGATCTCGGGCTGAGATTGATGTTCCTCTTCAAAGGACTGATTCTCAGCTACAAATTCAGTATGAATAGCTTCCAAAGTCGCAAGATCGGGAGCTGCGGAAATCTCTCTCCAAAACTGTCGTCGCCTACGAAAAGTTTTCTCGGGCTCAGGGTCGAACGGAGTAAGCTCTGATGACCGAAAAGACCTGGGCATAAGCAAAACTACAGTAGAAAAGTGAGATCAATCTCAAGGAGTTTTAATTCCTTGAGACGAAAGGGAGCATAGAAGAAACAAGCTAAAAAAACAAGAAAAACCGTTTCCCCAGCAACGGCTCCAAATTTGATGTGGGTAAAGTCGTCTCACCCAATCAAGGTAAACCTAATGCTACTAACAAGAAGATAGCGGCAAGCAAGGTATCGAATCCACAAGGAAACAGTTAAACTAGTCAAATAGCTATGGCGATTCTAGGATGCTCTAAAGGGTTGAATTGATGGAAGGATATAAAAACACTACTAAAATGCGATAATAAATAATCGAATCTAATAAAGAGATGAAAACTAAGGTCACGGGTTCACGATAGATGCTCAACAATTATGCGACGATAATAATAAACATATAACATGCCAGTCGGCTATAACACGTTCTCTCGAATCGTGTCAACCTAGGAAGGATCTAACGGGCTCTCGCAACTTATTAGACTCCCTACCAAATCGCGCGTGATCTAATCCTAATTCGGCTTTCGCACAGGAACTAGAATTTCCCAAACAAATTAAAATGTTGTGGCCTTTAACAAATTAATCGACAAATAAACACGCGAAAGTGGGACTAGCATAATTATGAATTTAGTATCAAAGCGACATAATCGTATAATAATCCATCGATCCCCCTCGACCCTAGCGAGAAAATTAGCTACGCATGATGATTACGAAACAACTAATCGCATATATGGAATTCATGATAAAAAGGTGAAGCAAATAAATCTAATGATAAACGGACGGAAATCTAGCGAACTAAACGGAACAACGAATTACCAATAGAGAAAATCACGACGAACTAAGTAATTTACGATGAAGATTGAAACGTAGAATTGAAAATTGCATAAAATGAAATTACCGAAATCGAATCCGAGTGAAAACCGAGTGCTAGAATCCTAATGGTCACGAGTTTTCTAGAGTAAAATTTTCTAAGTATGAAAAGTGATAGTAGGGAAATGATAGAAACTCCTAGTTATACAAAATGAGGCGGAAATAAAGAAGATGTGCATGCCGGCCGGCCGGCAGGCCGCCTGCCACATGCAGGGGCCGAGGCACACTTGAAAATGAAGCTAAAAATGGCCTTGTGTCATGCCGACCGGCTGGCAGGCCGCCGGTCACA